>JACEFZ010000036.1:0-16747 GCA_014155875.1 Cepaea nemoralis | reverse complement strand
GGTTCTAATACTTTCTTATTTTCGTGGAGTTTTTAACTGTGCCAACAATTTTGCTCTTTGTCATTTGTTAGTGAATGTATTTGGCTATTTCTTCTGAATGATGGATCAATTATCCTTCTGCACGTTCCTTTTCTTTCGCGTCTGCGTCTGTTATTATTTCTTTCACTAGGAGTTTCTGAATAATTTGTTCCCGGCATTTCTACTCTATCTGTTGCTAATATGTCATTAATGTTATGTTCTACTTTGGCTATTACACATCCTCTGTATAATTTACTTTCTCTACCTGTGTTGTTAATAATCATTACTGGAAAAGTTAAGTGTTTATCTAATGATATTATTCCATCCGGGACTTCTAGACCAGGCTCATCAATTACCTCCTTTGCAATTCAGTGATTCTAACTGTGTGTCCTGCTAAATAATATGGGTTCTTTTTACCTTTGCCTGTATCAAATTAACCGACTGTGGTTTTAACGTCGTAGACATTTTAACTCTAACCAGTGCTGATATATGCATGTCTTCCTCTAAATCTACATATACGTCCTTGAATTTTAATTTGTGTAAATCAAAAAAAAGTCTTACACCGTTTTTTGTTAAAAAATCTCTTCCTATAAGCATATTTCTATTTAAATCTTTCACTACATGAAAAAGATGTCTTACGTTGATCCCTCCTAATTTAAAATTCATTATTGTTTGTCCAATTACTTGTAAATTCTGTCCTGTAACAGGTGAAGATTATTATGACTTCTGAATATTTGCAATTTCTCATTATTTATATAAAAAACTTTCTTTGATTACACTAACCTGAGCTCCTGAATCAATTAATGTACGAACTCTATATTTTCCTATTTCTATTATACATGAGCTGGGATCTGTTTTATTCTCTGTAAACTGTTTGATTTCATCTAGTTGAAAGTATTCTCTACTCGTCCTACTATACCTGTTATTAAAATATTCTTTAAATTCTTGGGACCATTGTTATTTTCCCTCCTACTACAGGTCCTATTAATAGGTAGGGCGCCGGATTTCCTGCGTTCTTGTACTTGTAAAACTTCTGTGTCTATCTTTAACATTCCTATTTAATCTGCTATTGCCACTTCTACTTTGTGTATTCGACTGGACACGCCTGTTACCACAAAAGCGAAAAATGTGTCCCCGTTGGCCACAAAACCAACAGACTATATTTGTGTTATTTGTGTTACTTACCGTCTCACTTGTAGGATTTCTAATTTGTCTTCTTTCATTATAGGCATTTCTATTACTACCGTTGTAATGTCTGTATACCTCCTCTCCTATTCCATCCGAAACCTTGTTTGTCCTATCTCATAGGCTCCTCAATCATGTCTTCTCGACTAGTTCCTATTTCTCGTCCTACATCTCAATCTAATCTACGTCTCAGGTTCTCCTCTTGTACCGCTATATCTACAGCTTGTGATACACCTCTCAGGGTTTTCCCTCATCAGCTTAAGTCAGTCCATCTGATTTTATACCATCTACAAAAAATCCCGACAACCTCCTCTCCACCGCTTCTCCTCGTACATTCTGTCCTAAGAATGCTTCTTCAGCACAGGTTAATCAACCTATCGCTGAACAATTGTACAGTTTCTCCAGTGTTTTGTTTGGACTGTCTTAACACCGAAAACGCATGTTGTGGGGTCCGTTATTTCCGCGTACTTATGGCAAAATCGTACCTTAAACTGCTCCCATGTCTCATCTACCCTAGCTCTAATTTTCTTCTGATATGATCGGAAACCGGTTCGGTTGCTGCCTGATAAGCAGTTTCATTTTCTCTTCATCTGATGCTGACACCAAATATGCATATTTCTCTATTGAAGGTACCACTTCTTAAAATCTTTTGCCTGTCCGCTAAAGTTAAACAATTTCAGCTGCCATTCCTTGTTGTTTCATACTGTGTTGAGTTTACTTATTACCGTTCCTACACCAGTCAAAAACTTGTGCCAGTGAAACTTGTTCTTCTGCCATGCTGAAATATTTCGCTATACACTTATACAAGCAAATCACATTTATAACAATTTATCTTAATGATTTTATTTAAATATTTAAATTACTTTAAAAAAATGTTCTCTTAGCAGTTTACTTAAATAATTACCGTCGAGCGAGCATGTCTTTCCTTGAGAAGCGTGAATTTACGTATGTTCGTTGAAAGTTTACCTCGTCACGGTTCACGTATAACTCAACTGTCTGGAGTTCGTATTATTTGAAATCATCCAAACGATCACGTAATTTCGGTGAGCTTCTTCTTCCAACGTCTCAAGTTTCAGTACCTTCAGCCCCTGGGTGGGCCCCTACCAGACTTGAGCCTTCTTTTCACCCTCAACAGGGCACGTCCAGCCGATGTCTTGAAAATTGGTCTAGCTCAATAAAGCGATTTGAATTTGGGTCCCCTCTTCAGCAGGTCGGCAACCCAATATGCCCAACTACCTCCGAGGGTTCCCTAACGATATATTCGCTTTTGTTGAAAACATTCTGATTTATTAGAGCAAACACGAGTGAAAATTTTTTCTTATTTCCAACAAGGAGCAATTGGCTTGATTCTTCAGGCACCCAAGGTCACGGTTCAATGAACATAACGGCTTTGAGTTCGCTCAGGTAGTCTTGATACAAAAAAGGGTAACCGCTCTCAGAACAACATTCCATTAAATTCAAGTTGTTTAATCCGTTTTGAGATTTCTTTGCTCCTGGACCTGACAAATCTTAGCATTGACTGGCTGACCTTCAAACACAAGGAAAGGTTACCAACGGCTGTAAACCGGCAGGTCAAACTTTATAAATTTTTGACAAGAACCCCGTTACTTCAAATAGTTATGATGAAAACAGCCAGCAACACTCCATAGGCAATCATGTTGGAGATGGCTCTATCACAAATCTTGATACATATGCCTTTAATTTGATGGTGCCCAAAAAAAATGTTGAAATTTGACTTTCTTATTAATTTAAAAATGGTCCGATTTGAACTTTTTTTTTAAAAATGAGTCAAAAATTTTCAAGAGAAACTCAAAACTATAAGCTGACATCAAGAGTGATTTTCTTACTTCACATTGTATCCGCAAAAACCCAATTAAAAAAATCGAATCCTGTGTGCGGCTCCATTTAATCCTCCTGTAAAAATGCGTATATAGAGGACAACAAGTTCTGCGGGTTTTATTATAAAACAGGCTTTATTTGTAATGTGGTCGATACAAAACCCCAGTAAAAATCAGTCATGATGTTGATTCTTTCCCTCGTCCTTGGTTTTTACTGACTCCCCCCAACAACAAGCCACGTCACGACTTGAGCACCCTTTTTAGTTCCATCATGATGCTCAAGCGTGCTGTAGCCTTGCACGCCTAAAATAATACATTCTGCTACATTATGTCAGTGTGACCAGCCATGATGTTGGTGAAGTCTATACACCGAAAGCAGGCCTGATCAGTATCCTTCACTATAAACCGACCTGACGGGTATAAGAATGAAGTGGTAACAGTTACTTATTACCAGCAGTGACTTATCAACAAGTCCAACAAGTACTTCTCTCAACACGACAATATGATTGCATGGTAAGCCCCGGAGGTGGTCTCCTCGACATATCGTCTGAAACGACTTTTTGCATTTTGAATCATCAAGATGGGCGTCACGCTACGTGACACGATCTAGTTGGGGTCCTACTTGTCAACGTCGAGTCTCGTACAATTTTGACTTTAGGTACAAGGTCATTGATGCTTCTTGGAACTTATCAGACCCAGAATGGGTAATCTCGACTAATTGTTATTACTTCTAGTATCGATGAAGCTTCCCAGAACTAAACAGACCCTGAAAGGGTGAACGAACTATCATGAATTGAAACCCAGGGACTTTAGTGGAACTCATACGCTCTACGAGTTAGTGCCTCATTTTTACCTTCATTGGGGACACCTAATGCCATAGGGTTTCCCAGTTAGATTGTTGCTCAAGACTCTAGTTGTTCGTCTACGCCACAATTGGACACGTTGGTAAAGGATGGCGTGAACTACAGGATGGTTCATTGTGGTTGATATTTACCTGAGACTTGGAGGAAGCTGGAAGGGTCCGCAACTTTCCAGTCAGCTCAGCTTGGTGGGATCCTGTGAGTCAACGAAACCGACCAGATGTACATTTCACTGAGTCTAACGGGCTTCATGATGACATTTGGATCATTCCTGAACCTCTTCTACTTTCTGATGTCACAGCTGTAAATAGCCCTATTATCTGACCGTCTTGTTATCCTTCGTATTTGGACGCATTTGATGTATTAAATTTTGCACTTGACATTATCTGTGTCGTCCAGGGTGAGCCCTCTATCGAAAAGGGTACAAAGGTAAGGAGAAAAGGACAGTTAGTCTCCCGAATCTGGTAGGGGCTTAGTAGACTAACACTCCTGGGGTGGTGGTCAGTGCAGGCCGGGAAGATCTAGGTGTACCACTACTTTCTAACCCCAGGGGTACTGGTACAGCCAGGGGGGGGGGGGGGCGGTACAAGACAACCTACTGAAGTGGAAACACAAGAAACTGGGAGGCTATAACGTACAATGCAGTACCATTTGCCCACTACGCCACAAGTCATGGAATATGCTGCTAACCAGCAATGTGATTAACTGGCCAATTTAACTAGCTGAGAAAGAAGTATTAATATATATTTTCAATAAACTACGCAATAACAATAAGATAAGTAAATGCTGATCTAATTATTTCGTGTAAATTATAGCACATTTGACTACTGCAGTAGTTAATTTACATATAATAGATCAATCATAAAGTACGGGCAAACTTACTAAATGTTTCAGGCTGTTTAGTTGGTGGATAATTCTTGTCACAGACAGCTCCCGCCAGCTCGTAAGATCTACAGTCATGTTTTGTCACACCCACAATGGCTGAACACTGGCCAAGAGTTGTATGTGTACCAGTGCAGTTGACTTCATCAAGGATAATGTCATTGGGGTCTGAACCAAACCGAGAATTCGTTGTGGCAACGCCGCCATCACTGTAATAGCAGGGAAAAAAACATTACATGTTGGTTAATATACGAATATATAGTTTTCTGGAAGATTGTTATAGGAGCGAAGTTCTGTGTGTGGGTGTGTGTGTGTATATAGATATATATATATATGAGGGAAGTCTCATTTTTACTATACGGCGAATGTACGAGAATGGACAAAACTTATCTTATTTCAGAAGACAAGCTGGCTCCGAAGTTTTTGAATTAGTTTACTTAAGATGAACAATGATTACAAAACTTCTGTATGACGACAATGTTTGAGTCAGGGGATAGTGTATTCGTAAGCAGGCAAATTTCTAAATGGAAGACAAAATGTCATGAATTAACCGCATAGCTTGCAAAGGCTTGATGACCATTAATTCGGAAATCAAGGTCACTGTATTGGTGCGTTTCCAAAGATGGGATGAAATTGTGACTAATGCTTGAAATAGTGATAAAGGATACGCACGACAACAGTTGCCATCATACAGATGCGTATATAGTGGATATATAATGAAATATGGGATCTTATGTCAGCTTCTCTCCGATGGTTGCAACGCGTCGTCTGTACGAACGTCAGACAAATGCAACCGGGCTCCACTCTGAGCGATGTTAAACACACTAGGTACAACGCGGCGTCTTCGACGGCGCTAGCGAAGTCCAGCCAGGCTCAACGCTAAGCCCGTTGCTGGTCAGTCGGAACACAGCGTGAAACTAGTGCCTCACGCAGGGGGACTCTACTCCGACTGACGAGAATGCTGAACGGCTCGGCAGACAGGCTTGGGACGTCGTATCGGACAGACGGGTTGAATGAAGGCTTGTAGTGAATTGAATGTTTGAGCGTGAATCGATAGCTAGCCTGTACGAGTGTTGGAGACTGAACGCCTGTGTGATTGACTTGTAAGTGTATTGCATTGATGTATCTATTGATTGCTTGTATTGATTATATGATGAAATTATGAATTATGATTGTGCGATGTATGCATTGGTTGTAAAGTGTGCGTTGCGCGAATAAAGTGTTTGAATTGTTATTACCGTGTGTCAAGTCGAGTTATTTAGTGACAGTAATTAGTTTCTCACTTGTCAGCAAACGAGCTTCAGTACTTGCCTTACGCAAGGACCCTGACACTTATTTTACACTCATTTGCTTTGAACTCAAGTTTGAACATCAATCACTACTTCTAGTGCCTTGGACTTATTTCTCCGTGATAAGCTTTCCCTATTACCAATGTTCTTCACCATCAGACAAACCTACTCCGACTTCTGAAATATTTGTAATTTACGTCCCCACGTGAAGTATGAGAAGCCAACATTTTAATATAACTGACGGGTAGTGTACGGGTTGAACTCGCTACGTCGGCATCAGCACACTGGATATTTAAAAACAAAGAAATCTTATCCATTCGGCTATGTTGGCCACCTTTGAGGTCTTGAAACAATCAGCATACAGACTAGGCGCCTTTGGTATTTCGCTAGATTGGACTCTCAAAAACATATTTGCGGGGTTAGGGGTTTGCAGCTGACAACGAGATAAAGGAGGCAACATTTACGTATTTAAAAACGCCCCCCCCCCCTCCCTTAAGCAAAAACAAAAAACGTTTTCCAAGAAAACATTAACAACCTAGAAGACAGGTGGACCAAGTAGTTTGCCATGTTTGGGTCTATGCTGGGAAATAGCACACAATAAATTTCTGGTTCGCATTATTGTACAATATAATGTTATCCGTAAAATTCCTATACCTTAATTACTTCCCCTCGTATGTACAAAAATCGTGGCAATATCCAAGTGAACTGCACGAATTTAGACTAATATAGAAACTTAAGTATTTACCCAAGGAAACCTTTTTTTCTGCCAACGTCATTTTGGTTATTTATAGCATCAATCGTGGGTCATATACAATTATCTACTTAACAATCAGCCTGCTATATTTGGTCAACATTTAATTCATCACCATCATGCACCATGCCGATAAGCGTGAGCGGTCATGTTTCACCATCTCACATGATCACCTGAGTCATTAATCAGCTCTGTGTTCTTGTCTCGACCATACCACACGGATAGGCCATCCAGGTGTTTACTTCTCTGCCTTTCCTTTGTTCTTATCTCCTCAATCTTGCCAGTTGTCACCAAGTTCTCCACTTTATTTCTTCTCATAACGTGTCCAAAACATTGTGACTATCTACGTTTAATTTCTCTAATCAGTTTCGGTTTTAATTGTTTTCTTCTTTTTTTATTTCTTTTTTTTTTGGGTAGGACTTTTTGTCTATCCGTGGTATTCTATGCATTTACATAAGAAACTACATTTCCACAGCCATCATTTTTTTTAAAGTTTTCCTACGCATTGTCTACGTTTCACATCCATCCTAACGTACAGGTTCTATGTAGCACTTCAATACTATTTTTCTCGGTCCAAATGACAACATTAAGTTGGTCAGTACTTTTCTGAACTTGCGACTCATGTCCCAATCTCTTCAAGGCATTTCCCATCAGATGATATGACTGTTCTGAGATAATTGTACCGATGCCCTTGTTTAACAATATTCCCATTTACTTGTTTATTACATTGTGGTGTTTCCTTGTTCCTAGTGACGACCATAATCTGTGTTTTCTTACAATGTAATTCTAGCCCTAGTTGCTCACTGAGTACAATAACTGCGTCTTCTAAATGTTACAGATCCTGTTCATTGTCTGCAATCAATACTGTATCATCCGCATATCTAATGTTATTGATGTCACGTCCCTCATTGGTGATCCTTCAAATATCTGACACATTTCTGAAAATATATTCACTGTATTGGGATAAAAGATCTGGAGACATACACACCTGTCACACACCTCTTTTAATAGGCTGATATTGATCTACTTCATTATCAATATTTATGGCAGCTTGTTGTGTCCAATATATGTTTTGTTTACAATTCTAAGATCTTTTCTGTCATTTTGTAGATTTGCAAGCACCTTAATCATATTGGCGTGTTTTGCTTTATCGAAAGCTTTTGTGTAGTCTATAAATCAAAGATTTAGGTCTTTATTGACTTCTATAGAATGTTTAATTAATGTTCTTAGCATATACACATTATTTACTGTACTCTTACCTTCTACGAACCCACATTTTTCTTCTCTTAACATTTAATTCACCCACCCATAATGTACCGGCACCGCGGCGAAGCATTTGCGGATGGAGTTCGTAATCCCGCATATTGTTTTCGAAACACAGCTGAGGGCGATTTGGCAGCAGACCGCCTTGTGTTAGGTTTTTATGAACTGATAAGGGTGTCGGTCTTTCAGAAAGCAATGGCAAACTACTGAATGAAAACGTGCCCAGAAATCGCGAACAGTCATAATATGCTGAGGTTGACTGCTACTTCCAGTACATGATATACAACTAACTTTAACCTATAATGTGATGGCTGGAACTACTACAGGCTACGTCTCTTTAGTGTGGCGTGTGATGTTTGCTGGTATTGATAATGCTGCTACTCGCAACTACATTCCAGGTTTGAATCTGTCATTATGGAAGGCAGTCCAAGTTAAGTTATCCGCCATGGTAAGTTTTGAATAGAATTGTCCGCAGCAGTAAGCTGTTCGGAACACAATGCATATTTGAATGCATGCTTTCTGAAAGTGGGAAAGTCGTGCTTATGCAACGTTTATATAACATTAGCAATGATAAGAACTGTATTCTACCTTTCATCTCATCATCTCTCTGCAGCTGAACGATTTTGTTCTCAATATAATTATGAATTGAAGACTGGGGTGACATGTTTTATGAGGTTGAGAGTATCAAATACTTCTGATTCAATTGTCCCCGGGTTTATAGAATCCTTTCAGCTATAATTACATAAATTGTTTTATGTATCTTATCATCACTAATATATGTTTGCTTGTTTGTTCGATAAATTATTGTTATTCTTTATAACATATATATTGCATTTCTTCTGTGTATGACAATCATTCAACATCATACATGCATTTTTTTAAAATCAGATCATAGAGTATCTTAAATATAATATCCTTAACCTTTTGTTTTTCATTGTCAGCCTTACAAATATTTGTCCATACTGGGAAGTAATCACTGTTACTGTCAGTACCATACATTGTTTTCACATGTATCGTTATATTACTAATCTTTTATTAACCAGTATGTAGACAATTTTATTGAATGCTATGAGGGATTTTGTATGTGTGCGATATACTCTTATGAGTTAACATCAGGTGTTCAAAAGCACTATAGCATTCATATTTGCTCATTCTCTTATTGTCTCTCTTGTATTGTTATGATCCCTAAACAATAGTCACCAACAATATATATTTCATGCTCTCCGTTCCTATGTTTGCCTTATAACACAAGTATTATTTTGAATTTTGATTTGATTCGAGAAATATCCAATTCTCTATCATCATACCGTCTTGTATCTGGAGACAAGGCGACTTGCCTGTCGATCTGGTGGTATGAGTTCAAATATCTATCAGGGACGGATTTTAAAAATCGAATTAGACTAGCAAGCTGATCAAGCCCAACATGGGTACCTGGAAATGTCCTGGGAGGTAAATAACGCCGGCGTGATATTGACCACGTGACTCATGCAGTGCCTACTGGTCTATGCAAATATGGAGCTAGCACGCCTCAAAGCATTACAACGGTCCAAATAAACACTGCTTGCTGTTGTACATGTACTTGTATAATTATATATACTGGTTGATCTCTTATTTTAGCAGTGATAACCCGATCCCAAATAAAGTTAAGCTATTACTCATTCAGAAAGTAACAATTTACCTGTAGCCAAGCATTTTGCAAACGACAGTAAGCGTCTGTTGTTATCCCAGTTGTCATCGCATACACGATACTTGACGTTGTTAATAACAACTTCCACATTGCCCTCGCTGGGATCTCTGCCACCTACAAGCTGGACCTGTAATGTGCTACACAACAGGTGATAAAGATTAATGAATTTAAACATTCTTGTTAAAAGAAAATGTAAGATGATATGTAAATAGGCATAGTGTAGAATGTTGCTTAGATATTAACATCATAAAAACTAAAACTATGATAATTAGCAGTGGAAAAGAGAGATCATCAATAAAAACCACAATAAATGGGGAGATATTAGAACAAGTAACACGTTTCTCAGAACTTGGACCTGCACTAACAGATGAAGTAGACACCAAAAAAGAGAATAGGAATGGCCAAAAATTCTTTCAGCAACATGAAATCATTATTAACATCTAGAGAGATTAAGAATGCATTAAAAAAGAGAATTGTCAAATGCTATGTATATAAAACACCACTGTATGGCGCTGAAACCTGGACATTGAACAGGCAACTAGAAAGTCGAATATAGGCTTTGTAGATGTGGATATACAGAAAAATATGCCGTATGTCATGGAAACAAAATCAATCAAATACAGAGATTATAGAAAACCTGGGAATGAATAGAGTGTTGATGAAAGTAAAAAAAAAAGAGGCACACGCTTTTCCACGGCCACATTACAAGAACATACCACTCTTATGAAAACCATACAGTTTGGTAATGTTGAGGGTAAGCGAGCAAGATGCAGACAACGATACAAGTCGGAAGATAACATCAAGAGATGGACGAAAATCAATCTGACAGAATGTACAGTCAGGGCGAGAGATCCATTGCAACCAACCTTCATTGTAGAGACCGAACCTGATTGAATGAATATAATTCCAAATTGCTATAAAGCAGATTCGATCCATTATGTGCCATGCCGGTAAGCGTGGGCGGTCATGACTCGTCATTTCACTCGATCACAAGAGTAGTGGATCAGCTCAGTATTCCTGTCTCGTCCATGCTATGTGGCCAGGCCATCCAGGTATTTTCCTCTCGGCCTTCCTCTTGGTCTGTTCCCTTCGATCTTGTCAGTTGTCACCAAGTTCTCTAATTTATTTCTTCTTATAACATGTCCAAAAATGTTTGACTGTCTACGTCTAATTTCTCTAATAAATTTACGATTTTCATTTGTCTCCTGTAGTCCTTGGTCATTGGTCTTTCTGTCTGTCCGTGGTATTCATTGCATTTTCCTCAGAAACCACATTTCTGCAGCCATCAGATGTTTTTCAGCTTGACTGCTCATTGTCCAAGTTTCACACCCATACAAAAGAACAGTCTCTATGTAGCACCTCAACACTCTTTTTCTCGTTTCAATTGACATCTTTTTATTGCTCCGAATGTTTTTCATCTTGCTAAAGGCAGGCTTTGCTCTGCCCTACGATATCCAATCTTGAGAGTACAAAATTGAAATCCCCGCAAGGATATATTTTTGCCTCTGTATGTGTGTATAAGTCAGGTGTCTAAATTCTTGGTAAAGTTTGGTTGGTGATGTAATTTGGGGTGTATGTATGTTCACTATGGTGTATGCTTGTATAGTGTTTTTCTACCTGGTATTATGGAGATTCGTCCATGGTTTATCCGTGTGGTTTTAATTATGTCCCACCTGTCTGATGTCTGCAGAATAGCTGTTCCTGACCCAATTTTGTGTGTGCCTAAACTAAAGCATGAATGTCTGAGGCCTAGCTGTGTGGTGATATGTTGTGCGAATGTTTTTGAACATATATTTGTTTCTTGTAGTAGTAGAAAATCTGGTTTGTGTTTGTTTATTAGTGTGATAATATGTTGTAATTTTGTACGTATACCACAAATGTTTAAAGTAATAATAACTAAATCACTAGTCATTATAATTTAAGTAAAATCAAATGAATGAGATATAATAAGTGTATAGAATCACACGCAAAATTATTATCCTTGTTGAGTACATTTAGGCGAGCAGGTCTGTAGCGTCAAAGGTTTGTGTGGGAGGATCGTCTTGTTCCTCGTTCTTATCACTTGTGTCTGTGTCTACGAAAAGAATGGTCTGGTATGCTGTATGTGTCGTCTTCGTCTTGTACTTGTGTCTCCTCTTGTTGTTCTTGTTCAGTTTCCTTTGTCTTGCCTATAGTGTTTTTGACTTTTTCTTTCTTTGGCAGTGATAAATAGTCTGTTTCTGTGTCGTCGCTGTGTTTTGACTGCGGTCTTCTGTTAGCCCATGTTCTCTTCTTTGGTTTGCTGACGACTTGAAAACCGTCAGAGTCTTCATTCCTTGGATTTATGTCTTGTGTATTAATTTCTTGTGTGTTATTTTCTTGTGTGTTGATTTGTCTGTTGAAGGTTTGTGTCAGTTCGATCTCTCCCTGTGGAGAGGTTTCTCTTTCGAGCGGTGGGAAATCTTCTTGGCTTTGAACCCTTATTGTTGCTGCTATTGGTGTCGTCGAATGTCGTCGACTAGGGCATTTATTTGCCCAGTGGTTGTTTTGGCCACAATCGGTCTTTCTCCCCGGCATCGTGATCAACACTCTGTGGTTATTGTTCGTTATACCGGGAGTGTAGATCCGTATGTAATGGGGAACTTCCTTTGTTGGGTTGCAGAGCGCTCCCCACTTGCCAGCCCCATTCTTTATCCTAAAGACCTCAGCCTTGTCGTCTCCTGTAATACTGTGCACCAGTTGTTTAACTCCTTGAGGAGCAATCGTGACAGGTAGCCAGTGGATGGTCATCCTGTCCCTTTCTTTGTCTAGATGTTGTAGTGATATGTCTATCCGTAGACTTGGTAGCGAAAGTTTTTTGCCGTGTATCTTGTCATACACGGCTTTCTGAGCCTCTGCTGACAGGTGAAAGTACCACCTAGTGGGAATTTCGAACCTATGCAGGTCCACGACTCCCCCAAAAGGTACACCTCCTGGACCAGTTAGGGCACTCATAATAAGTGCGGGTGTTGCTTTAGCAGCCGCCCCGGAACCAGTTATGGAAACCACTATCGTTCCGGACTGGTGGAGTAGCTGGACATCGTAGTCATTTATCGAGATCCCGACATCAGTGATATTCGAATACATATTGAAAAATGTGTTGTTTCAGGTAATAATTCCAGGGAAATGTCCAGAAAATCAAAACAACAACGAAATCACCACTAAATCCGGAAATAATACACAATTTCACACTATATTCATCGCCAAAACTATTCAGTTCTCAGCCGACACACTTCTCTGCTTTCGTGATCTGTCTGTCATGGCTTCCCAACTCCGACTGACTCCCTTTGTCCGTGCGCCCTGCTCGACCCTCCTAATCACGTGGCCTCCTCCTCGCAATTCTATTGGCCACTATCTTTAGCCCGTTACCGGTGTCTTTTCCCTTATCACTCTCCGTGATTATTTATCACTATTAATGTTTCAACAATCTATGTTGCTGTTAACCAGGTCTTAAGTAATCTGACTCATGCCATGTAGTCAATAAAGCAAAGATGTATATCCTTGTTTACTTCTATAGCACGTTCAATAACTGTTCGTAGCATATACACATCATTTAATGTGCCCTTTCCTTCAACAAACCCACATTGTTCTTCCCCTCTTTCAGTTTGTATTTTCTTCCTTACTCTTTGCATGATAATTCGTAGCAAAATCTGTGTGATGTGACTCATTATGCTAATTGTGCTATGTTAATCACATTCCAGGTCTCCTGATTTCTTTGGGATTGCAATATATACAGAGTTACATAATTCAGAAGGTATATCTCCAGTATCATATAATGTGTTCAGCAGTCTGTTGACTTGATCTATTCCATATTTTTCTAAAGCTTCAATCCTTTCTGTTGTGATGTTATCTACACCGAGGGCCTTGCCAGCTTTCATATGCTTAAGAACATTTCAAACCTCCATCTTCAAAATTGGCGGTTCTTCATTATTAAATCTAATAGCATACTGTTCCTCTCTGTTATCATCATAAAGGTTTTTCACAGTTCTATAACTGGTGCATAATTTCAAGTTACCCTTTGTTGGTATTGGAATGAAGATAATTCTCTTCTAATCTTATGGCCATTTACGGTGTTTCCATATCCTTCTACATTATGCGTGATATAAATAATGAAATGTTTGCATATCCTTTACAGGACATCGCTGTCAACATCAGCATCTTTCAGCTGATTGTTGATTTCTTGGCAAGATTACGCTCAGTAGTTTGCCATTGCTTTCTGAGCAGCCGGCTCACATACCCTGTAAGTTACCGACGCGATTCGAACCACTGCTGATTCTCACCGTCGTCACGTTACTTACGAGAGTATACGAGATTACGGAGAAAAGTTGCTAACCTCTAGGCCAGGAAGCCAGCATGCGTGATATATGTGTATGATTTCTTCTACTCCCGCTTTAATTAGTTCAGCTGGTATCTCATCACATTCTGGTGATTTACTATTTTTCGGGTTCTTTATTGCCTATACAATTTCATCTAATGAGGGTTCAGATTATGTCTCTGCTTTCCGGCATGGCACATGATTGATTGATTGATTGTACATAGATAATATATAAACAGCATATTTCCAGACAGCACTATGCTCTAACTAGTGAGCGTAATCTTGCCAAGAAATCAACATACAGCTGAAAGATGCTGGTGTTGACAGCGATGTCCCGTAAAGGATATGGAAAAAAACAAAAAAACTCTTTGCTCTAAGTGTTTGGAATGCTAAGCGATCGTGCTTACTACGCCGTGCTTTCTTGGGGCATTTTTATCTATTCCCTTCACGATCAGTGATTGTTTCGTCAACATAGAATAATAATCATCATCATCAAGTGTCATGCCAGCAGGCGAGGGCTTTCATGACTTTCCACAGATCTCAGTCTTTGGTTTTTTGGATCAACTCCGCTGATGATATACCTCTATGCCACCGTCTCAGTCCAACCAGCATCATTTCTCTTGGTTTACTTCTCCGTCTCTTCCCCTCGATCTTTCCAATTGTCACGATGTTCTCAATTGCCTCTCTTCTCAGCACATGACCAAAGAATTATGTTTGTCTCATTCTTATTGGTGCATATAATGTTCTAGTTTCATTAGCCTCCTTCAGGCAGTCATTGTTAGTTACTTTGGCAGTCCAAAGAGTTCGCAATATTCTTTTTACGAACCACATCTCTGATGCTTCCATGTTATTCCTAATTTGTTCGTTTACATTCCACGATTCACTGCCGAACAGCAATATAGGTTCTAAATAGCATTTTAGCACCCCCTTTCTCACATTCAATGATAGTGACATATTGCATAGAATACTCTTCTATAGAATATTTTCCAAAATGAAGCCTGGTCTTGCCCTATTCTGCTCTTAATCTCTGTTGTGCATGTTCCATCTGATGTTATAAATGCCCCTTTGCATTTAAAACTATCCACCTGGTTAAGGATTTTTCCTTCTATTTCTATTTCACATTTTGGCGTCGCCTATTTCTTTGATATCACCATTGTTACTGTTTTCATTATATTCAATGAGAGTCCTTTGTTTGCACTCTCTGTTACTAAAATATCCAACAATTGTTATAGATCTGTAGCATTATCCGCATCCAATACTGTGTCATCTGCATAGCGTTTGATTGATTGATTGATTGATTGATCTAGGAACCGACATCACAGCATTCGGGACATTCCCATAAGCGCTTCGTCCCCATCCTCAGTAACCAGCGAAGAGTTCCAACACTAATAGTTCCAGTAGCAATCTGATTATATGTCCGTCTCGCCTTTCCTCTGAGAGTCGAGCGTCGGCCAGATCCCCTCGTCACTCCTCGCTGCCTCATTCTAACCAGACTATGGTGATCCATTTGCTCCTCCGAGGTGTACACGTGCTCCCACAAGGCCGCAACCACATCTGCCTTGTCATGCATCAATACTCCACCAAGTTCTGCCGAGCCAGCCAATCTGTCCGCCTGTTCATTCCCCAGCACACCGGCATGCCCAGGAGAAAAGATCCAGGTGATGCTTGCTACCCGTGACCTCCGAAGCGAAGCAAGCCACTCTGCACGAAACTTGCCTGTTCTCACCCTTCTCAGCATGCTTTCTGAGTCAGTTACAATCACAATATGTGTATGTATCGTGTTTTCTATCCAGCGGAAAGCTGCACTGACCGCCTCCACCTCCATTCTTAAGCTAGATGTAGTGTCATCATACGCCAGGCTCTCCTGCACCAAACGCCGACCATTAGTTTTTGCCAAGAACCCCCAAGCACTTCTCCTACCTCTCAACACCGACCCATCCGTGTAGATAATCACATCACCCGGGCGAGAATTTTCCTGAATTAATTGCTGAATTTCCACTTCCGTGGCCCCTGCTGGCCACTCCCTGCACTCCCGGCTCAATGTGATTATAACTCTGCACAAGTCTGACTGCACGGCTGGCACTCTGACCCACTCCTCTCCTCGCCTAATGTTCTCCAAGGGGCACACCTGTCTGATTGTATCCTCCGCCTGAGCCATCCATGATTTCCCTCTTATCAGTCTCTGACCCTTAACTACGTCCAGCGCCTCATGCAACGGGTGATCTGTGTCTGCAGCTACTCTGAGGTATGCCTTCGCTTGCATCACCTTGTGCCTACCAGCAACAGTAGGCAGACCAAGGATGTAACGCATACACACTACTGGAGTGTCTCTGGTGCATCCCATAATGACCCGCATAGCTTCATTCTGTATGCGATCTAATTTCACCAGCTGACTCTTTGAGACAGTGAGCAGTCCTAGTCCATAATCAATCACTGAGAGGATCAAGTGCTGGTATAGTGTGAAGAGCATTCTCTGCTCTGTGTCCATTGCAGCCATAATTTTAAGTGCACTTTTGAGATCTTGTCACAACCGTCTCCACATGGTCCTTGAAGGACAGACTCCTGTCAAATGTGATTCCCAGATACTTCAGTTTGTTCTCTCTGTTGACGCTTCTACCATCTATCAGTTTGGATTTTTCCC
>JACEFZ010000035.1:0-14692 GCA_014155875.1 Cepaea nemoralis | reverse complement strand
ATGTGTGTGTGTGCGCGTGCGTACGTGCATGTGTGCGAGAGAGAGAGAGAGTTAAACATAAATTTTTTTGTAGCAAGTGCTTGAGCATCTTCTTATAGTCAATGCCATCTGATATCACCATGCCTGTCCACAGGCTTCTGTCTTGTGTATTGTCAATCATTTCTGATACCTATGTCTCTCTATACCATGCTGTTAAACTTGTCCAGCATCTTGTCTCTCTGTTTCCCCCTGCTTCTCCTTTCCTCCAACTTTCTCATCACAACCTACTCCAACTTTTCCCTTGTCATAACGTCTCCAAAGAATGTGGACTGTTTACTTCTGATGTGAGTAATTGGTTCTCTTTGTGATTGAACTTCTTTCAAGATATCTTCATTGCTCTTTCTATCCATCCACGGTACTCTCATCATACTTCTATAAAACCACGTCTCCGCAGCTTCCACATAATTCCTCACTTGTCTGTTAATTGTCCATGATTCACTTCCATACAATGGCTTGATCTAGCTCTTAAGAGCCCTTTTTGTAACCTTGGGTAACTGATGTATTACAGACAATATTCAGCTTGTAAATGCAGTTTTTGATTGAGCTATTCTGCATCTAACTTTTTAAATAATCTTCCATCAACTATTATTAAAGTACCCAAATATTTAAATACATTGACTTACTTCAAACTGGTGCTTTCACATTTGTGAAGACATTGCATTTGTAATTACCATTATTTCTATTTTAATGTTATTCAAAGTCCTTTGTTTTGACTTTCAACTAACTCCAAAAAGTACCTCAACACCGTGATATGATCATCAGTATGGGACACCATAACCTCTTTTCATTCCCCCGCACTCCTCTCTCTCTGTCTCTCTTTCTCTTTTTCTCTGCCTCTTGCCTGCCTCTCTCTCTCTCTCTCTCTCTCTCTCTCTCTCTCTCTCTCTCTCTCTCTCCATCTATCTATCTGTCTGTCTGTATTTCTCTCTGTCTGTCTGTCTGCTGTCTTGCAGGGTTAATCTCTTATCTCTTTAGGCAAAGGCTGTTGGAGTTAACTGGAAAGTTATGTTAAAGGCAAGCCCTCCTCTCTCTCTGTCTCTCTATCTCTCTTTTTCTCTACCTCTTGCTTTTCTCTCTCTCTATCTATCTGTCTGTATTTCTCTCTTTGTCTGTCTGCTGCCTTGCAGGGTTAATCTCTCATCTCTTTAAGCAAAGGCTGTTGGAGTTAACTGGAGGGTAATGTTAAAGGCAAGTGAGCAAGAGGTAAATTATGATACAAGTGGGAAGATAACGTCAAGAGATGGATGAACAGCAGTCTGACAGTATATACAATCAAGGCGAGAGACAGTATTGGAGATCCATTGCAGCCAACCTTCATTATGGAGATGGCACCTGATTGATTGGAGTTAAACTGTAGACAAATTGGTGGGTGGTAAAGGGCAACCACTGTCCTACATCTGTAGTACATTATGATTTGACACCTCAGACAATTTGTTTCACTTGACCAAAGGTCATAATCAGGACAAGAACACAGACATGATCTGACTCTAGTGGTCATGCGAGATGGAGAGCCATGACCATCCACACTTACTGGCATGGTACTTGATGCTTCTTTGGATGTAGAAGTTTTGGAACAGAAAATATTAACTCCATGAGCTCAACATAAACAGATGTAAAGAAAATGACGAAGTGTCTCACATCTTGAAGATAGAATATACTTGGATATACCTGTAACGAGTTCGCCTTGGTTAGTGAGAGTGAACCACCCCCTAGGTGTCTCTACCACTCCCGTGTATTCTAGCCCCAGGGGTTGGACAGGCCGATACACAATTTTTCCCTGTGGTTGATCTCAAATTAGTTATATAAGTCTACAAGCCCCTCCAGATTCTAGACCCCCACTAACTACCTACTCCTGTGGAACAATGAACACTTAGGCATCGTCCGAGACCACATTCAATAAGTATACAACGAGCAAGTCAAACTATTATCAACTTTATTCTACCCCTGAGAATATAGAACTGAAATGAATATCCTGAGAGAAAAATCTATTTACATAAATAGAAGATAGGGTAGAGACAGAATCAGAGATCTTGTGGTCATCATTAAGTTGAGAAGTAGAGTGGATGCAGATGTCCCGTCCAGTCGGTCCGCCACTCACCCGGCCTCCTTCCAGTGAGATGACTTGGACCTTGGTGACCACTCCGTCTCCCAAGCGTGGATCAACAACAATAGAGTTACTGCTGGACCTTACTCGACTGGACCAATTGCATCTTCCTCATACAGTACTAAGTCACTGCGAATAAAGTACTGCACAGGTATCTGTAATCACTAGCTGGACTACAATCCTCCTGGATTTACCTCCAACTAATCTAAACTTAATGAATGTCAATAACCTATGACCAATCTAATGGTCGATCTGTAGCACATTACTCATGAGTGATGAATCTGTCACTGACCAATTTAACGGTCTCACACTTCAAACACAGTAGCACTGAGTTTTGTCTATGTTCATGACCAATTCAATGGTCCCTAACGGATAGCACAGTAACACTGGGTTTCGATTCAGTTCTTTGACCAATTCAATGGTCCCATACTGATAACACAGTTCACTGCTCGGCGCATCAGATAATGTAACATAGTTCAAAGTCTGCACACTGTTTCAATATAATAGTAGAATCTGATACATATTTCTTTTGGAGACAATATTCAGGTTGAACTAGATTCCCTAGTCCCTTGACACCTTATCACTTTCTTTGGGTCTCTTATACGGAAGCTGGTGTAGGTCTCATCATGACCTTCCACTCAAACTGTCGTAGGAACCTCCTAAGTGTAGGAATAAACATTTGTCCGCGTTTAGGCAGAACCACCGCATTTGTATACGGTCAGGTGTCTCCTGTCATAGAGCATGATTGCTCAATTTACTGAAAGCTCCTTCTGAAATACTATATCTTCACAAGTATAAACTCAACAACAAACCATCGTGTCCCACATGTGCACCGTCATGGCACTTGAATCTCTGGATGCACCTTCATACATAATGGGTCACCCTGGCATATGGTGTGGTTAAGTCAGGCGAGGTAAGTATATGGTTCAACCCTTCGCTGTAGCATACGAAGTGGTTTCCGGCCAACGACAAATCTAGTTGACTGGTTCCTCAACAGGCAACTCCTGAAAAGGGAGGGCGACAGGTGAGAGTACTCTGGCCCAAACATTGGTCCACATGCATCCTATCAATAGCTACTCAACTCTCAGTCATGCTACTTAGTTATACAAATAACTAAAGCATTATCTCTATATGGAGAGTAGCAAAGCATGGGGTCGTGGATGTCAGCTGGCCTCAAGAGAACAGCCCGTCAAACAAAGTAAGAATCAGAATGACGAGTCTGATCATAGGTCTCACCTATCCCTAATCATCTACCAGTTGTCGCTAACGTCACTATTGAAAGTAAGCTGCTATCTTAGTTCTAAAATTAATTGAACTAAACCCTAAGGTAAAGAGTCCCTGGACTCGCTCCTTATATTAATAATGTTCAATAAGAAACATAAGCTTGATCAATATACCATCCCTCGGGATATAGGGATAATACATGATCATATCCGTATATACACCTTCCTGATTGCTTGTGGGACTACCTGCCCACACTATAGCAACCTCTTCTTATCAGACTCTTACTTAGAGTCAAGAAGCCATTCTTGAGAAAACATGTTCCCCACATGTTCCAAGGGTAATGTTCCAGCTCAGCCCTTCCCAAGTGGATGAGCCTTGGTTGGACCGAACTTCATTTGTGGCCTGGTCTGCCACAACATACTTTCGTAACTTGCTTGCAATTCCCCATATCCCATATGTCCCCGGTGTCTCATACGACCTCCTTGCATCCTTCCATACTGCTAACACATCAGCAGTCATTCGCACTAGTGCTAGCATGAAAGAATCAGGAAAGCAAAGACAAGAATTCAGAACACATGTCTATCGCGATTACCCGCATTGTTATCACGCGTCGACCTATTTGGCGTTCGGTATTCCTCCCAGAAGTATCACATACCATGACCTAATATATGCATACACAATGTCACAGCATATATATATATATAAATCATCAATGAAGACTTACCTTCACACAGAAATCCCGTGTTCCACACACAATGAATTCA
Source organism: Cepaea nemoralis (assembly GCA_014155875.1). Lineage (NCBI taxonomy): Eukaryota > Metazoa > Mollusca > Gastropoda > Stylommatophora > Helicidae > Cepaea > Cepaea nemoralis. The sequence continues at coordinate 10,561 of JACEFZ010000035.1, read as the reverse complement.
CTATTAATTTACACCACAATAGTTTCATCATTCCTAGTGGCACAGAACTAAGTTCTCTCCTTACGTTGTCACTAAGCACACTTCTGTTTGAATCTCCACCTACCCACTTACCTTGGTGTCTAACAGTTCTTGTTGTACTCTTCACTGACTGTCATAAATCTAGATCTCAATCAGGCCTATTAACTAAATCCTATTCTAACACAACAACCTAATAGATGCAACAATTTGCAATACTTGATACATACAAGATACGTTTCAATCGCAAACATAACACGACTGCATTACCACCAGGTGATTCGTGAACACACGGTTGTAAACAAACACACGACGTAGCCTACAACAGGCGTTATCGATCCGTTAGCTCATGAATAATGCAGCGGCATCCGCATACTAATGAGGTTAGCACAGTTGCGTTTTATAGAACAATGACAGAGTTAATTAATTTAAACAAATCCGTACCTGGATTCATGAACCAGACTCCAGCCAGCTTCAGAACTGTTTAAGGGCACATCAGCCTCCTTAAGCCAACAGTCAGCCGATATATGGTGGTTATTAGACGCAAACAAAATGGCTCAAACCGGCCAGCGTCTTCTCTCTTCAGAATGTACGAAGTGAATGAACACTCTAGCCGCATTTCTCCCCTCGTGCCAATTCCTGCGCATGAGAAGTGAGTGCTTCTTGGGGAAAAACACCTTCACGGGAAACATTCATTTCTCCCTAGAATTTCAAGATCTCTCTCTGCACGGGAATTCAATGCAGCACCCGGCAACCCCGGTTCATTCAAACACCGGTTATTCGAGATGATTCTAGATGGAAAATACCTAGCGGTTTTCCTCAGTCTATTTATAGCTGGGAAAGTCCCTAATGACACGCCAAATAGTGCGGTAACCAACCGACCCGAGACAGATGAAAGCCGTTTGTCACACAGCTGCTCATGGCAATTCTTGTTGAAGCTCTATGTATTGTTGCTTCTGATATGTGATTTGAGTTTGTAATATCTACCTGAGTTTCTTGACTAGTTTACCCATCCACCAGAGTTGTCCCAGTTCTTTTATTCTCTAGGTAGCAAACCTCTCTGTGTGTGTGTGCGTGAGCGCGCGCGCCCGAGAGAGAGAGAGAGAGTTAAACATAAATGTTTTTGTAGCAAGTGCTTGAGCATCTTCTTATAGTCCATGCCATTTGATATCACCATGCCTGTCCACAGCCTTCTGTCTTGTGTATTGTCAATCATTTCTGATACCTATGTCTCTCTATACCATGTTGTTAAACTTGTCCAGCATTTTGTCTCTCTGTTTCCCCCAGCTTCTCCTCTCCTCCATCTTTCTCATCACAACCTACTCCAACTTTTCCCTTGTCATAACGTCTCCAAAGAATGTGGGACTGTTTACTTCTGATGTGAGTAATTGGTTCTCTTTGTGATTTAACTTCTTTCAAGATATCTTCATTGCTCTTTCTATCCATCTATGGTACTCTCATCATACTTCTATAAAACCACGTCTCCGCAGCTTCCACATAATTCCTCACTTGTCTGCTAATTGTCCATGATTCTCTTCCATACAATGGCTTGATCTAGCTCTTAAGAGCCCTTTTTGTAACCTTGGGTAACTGATGTATTACGGACAATATTCAACTTGTAAATGCAGTTTTTGATTGAGCTATTCTACATCTAACTTTTTAAATAATCTTCCATCAACTGTTATTAAAGTACCCACATATTTAAATACACTGAATTACTTCAAACTGGTGCTTTCACATTATGAAGACATTGTCTTTGAATTATTATTACTTATGTTTTTCTGTTATTCAATGTCCGTTGTTTTAACTTTCAATTAACTCCAAAAAGTACCTCAACACCTTGATACATCAGTAAGAGACAGCATAACCTCTTTTAATTCCTCCGCCCTCCTCTGTGTGTGTGTGTCTCTCTCTCTATATATATATATATATCTATCTATCTGTCTGTATTTCTCTCTCTCTCTTCTCTCTCTATCTGTCTGCTGCCTTGGAGGGTTACTCTCGCATCTTTTTAGGCAAAGGCTATTGGAGTTAACTGGAGGGTAATGTTAAAGGCAAGCGAGCAAGAGACAGACGATGGTACAAGTGGGAAGATAACATCTAGAGATGGACAAACAGCAGTCTGACAGTATATACAATCAAGGTGAGAGACAGACAGTATTGGGGATCCATTGCAGCCAACCTTCATTGTAGAGATGGCACCTGCTTGATTGGAGTTTAAACTGTAGACAATTGGTGGATGGTAAAGGGCAACCACTGTCCTACATCTGTAGTACATTATGATTTGACATCTCAGACAATTTGTTTCACTTGATCAAATGTCATAATCAGGACAAGAACACAGACATGACCTGACTCTAGTGGTCATGTGAGATGGGGAAACCATGACCATCCACACTTACTGGGCATGGTACTTTATGCTTCTTTGGATGTAGAAGTTTTGGAACAGAAAATATTAACTCCATGAGCTCAACATAAACAGATGTAAAGAAAAGGACTAAGAATCTCACATCCTGTAGATAGAATATACTTGGATATACCAGAGATAGTCATCCTCTATAAATCATTCATTCCATTTCCCCATTTCTTATGATTTTTTTATGTAGTACATTTATTTGTTCCTCTTGAACTCCAATCAGTCACCTTTCTATGATAAGAAGGACTCTTATTGAGCCCCATATAAAACGCATCCTGCAACAGACACTTTTCTGCCTTGATTTAGCAAAACATGTGATCCAGTTGGAAATCAGAAGAGGATACAACTGACTGGAACAGTACACACATTGAAGTTGGGCATGTCACCCCTGTCATCTCTGGACAGGTAAAACAGACAGCTGGACATATACTTTAAGATTGCCACATACTTTGTCAGTTACAGGCTGGGACATTAGCCACAGAGACAAACATCTAAACAGTTATTGTGGGGTCTCAGTGAGCTCTCAGGTGTACTGATAACTTTATGTACATGTGTGACAGAGAGGAGGGGGAGAAAAAGAAGTTGGAGATGTACAATGAGGATATGTCCTCCAGGTTGATAAATCCCATTGACAGCATGTTAACAGTATTCACTAAATAGATTATATTATGTATGCACCTGTATCATAATGCTATACATATAATCTATTTCTAATAAAAAGTGAACCAGAGAAAAAGATTGTTTGAACCTGCAAAGAAAGCATCTTTAAAAGATAACACAAAAGAGAAAGTCCCAGGACCAACAAAACGAAAGAAACAGGTAATATATAATGTGGAGAATCATTGTAGTAATCCTACCTCAGATAATAGTGAAATGGTGTTAATTTTACATCAGTGAGAGGATATCCTTTGTTGTAGAAGTCAGTTTGTTTATAGGTGTACATCTGAAGACTGTTGGTAGACATTGTCCAATATGTACAAGTACACAACATGGACACATTTCACTGAATTATCACAGCATAGTCATCTTTTGTATTACTTTCCTTCCATTTGGTTTTGATGTATCCTTAAGTGCTTCAGTTTCCTCCCATATATCACACAGTGAGAATCTCAGCACAGTGCATGAAGACTTTAGTCCCTCAAGATCCACATGTATATTCCAGAATCACATACTATAAGTATTTCTTTTGGATATGGGGTGTCTTACCAAATTGGCCTACATATATGTCCTCAGATCCCCACCCATGGTGTTCTGGGTGAATTCAATTATGATATTCCTCCATGCCACCATCCTGGACCTTGAAGCATAATTTCTCTCTCTCTCTGCACTTTTACAGCTGATTTTTCCAATCATCGGTGTTCTTCAAAACTCCTCTCCTCATATGACAAAAGAACACTATCTCTTTCTTAGAGTTTCATATGCTTTACTTTCATCAGCCTCTTCCAGGCACTCATTGTTAGTTACTCTGTCCATCCAAGGTGCTCACAACATTCATCTCAGAAACATCTTCGTTGTCTCCTAGCTCTTCCTGTTATTTGTTATTCACGCTCCATGATTTAGTGCCATACACCAGGACTTGTTGGATGTAAACCAACTTGTTGGATGTTGTACTGGAAGCCATTCTGCTCCATTTTTGTAGTAGAAAAGTGAACAAGTAAAGTAGCTAGCAGTGATACCTGACTACTTCTTCTTCTTCTTCTTCTTCTTCTTCTTCTTCTTCTTCTTCTTCTTCTTCTTCTTCTTCTTCTTCTTCTTCTCTTCTTCTTCTTCTTCTTCATCTTCTTCTTCTTCTTCTTCTTCTTCTTCTTCTTCTTCTTCTTCTTCTTCTTCTTCTTCTTCTTCTTCTTCTTCTTCATCTTCTTCTTCTTCTTCTTCTTCTTCTTCTTCTTCTTCTTCTTCTTCTTCTTCTTCTTCTGCTTCCTATGTTTCCTTTCTGACATGAGTTTGTCTTGAAGAGTCTACAATGGGTGAAATTGTTGATGAGGTACATGTTAACTCCCTGACTCTTGAAGACTGAGGATTGGTTGGTTGCTAGTACTGAGGGTGGTTGAGCAGTATGCTCATGTAGCCTGGTATTACCATAAAGTATAGCTTTTGTGCAGTATGTGAATGACAAGTCTCGATCTGTACTGATTACTGTAACTCTCATTGCCTCAACTATTTTACTATCCAAGCATGTTTTCTTGTGGAAGTTAAAAGCTTGGATATTAATAACCTGAACCATTAGAGTATTGAATATCATGTGTCTTAATTACCGAGTTATTCTGTCAACCTGTGTTTTACTTCAACAAGACCTGTTGTACCACTTTACATTGACATGAGTCTGAAACAGTTGTTTGATTTGTGCACATTAAACAATGACAAAGAAATACAAGACAATTTTAACATAGAAGTAAAGAACAGATTTAATATATTGTATGATCTAGAGCTCATATTTCAAGATGTGGATGATCAATGGGAAATGTTGAAAACTTCAATCAGTTTGGCTGCAGAAACAACTATTCCATAATTAAAGAAAGTGGGTCGTAAGAAATGGATGACTGAAGAAATTTTACAACTAATTGAAACAAGAAGACACAACAAACATAATCCTGCCAAATATGAAGAAATTCACAGAAAAGTCAGAACATTATGTAAGAAGGCAAAAGAAGCATGGCTTGAGAAAAACTGCATAGAAATTGAAAAACAACACAACGGTAAAAATACCAAATTAATGCACAAAAGTATTCAGGAGGTTACTAATCAGAGACCATGTACATCATCAGGCTGCCTAAAACCAAAAGATGAAAAAATCATACGAGAAAAAGATCAGATTTTACATGTATGGTCAGATTATGTGAGAAACCTTTATGATGATAACAGAGAAGAACAGTATGCTTTTCAAAATAATAACGAAGGGCCATCAATTTTGATGATGGAGGTTCAGAATGTTCTTAACCATATAAAAATTGGCAAGACCTCTGGTTCAGACAACATCACAACAGAAATTATTAATCCTTTAAAAGAATATGAAATAGATCAAGTCACCAGACTGATGAATACAATACAATGTACTGGAGATATACCTCCTGAATTATGTAATTCTGTATTTATTGCAATCCCGAAGAAATCAGCCTTGGAATGTGACCAACATCGAACAATTAGTATAATGAGTTACATCATGAAGATTTTGCTAAGAATTATCATGCAAAGAGTTAAGAAGAAAATATGACCTGAATTAGGAGAAGAACAATGTTGGTTTGCAGAAGGCAAGGGCACAGTAAATGCTGTGTATATACTTAGAACAGTAACTGAACGTTGTTTAGAAGTAAACAAAGATCTATATCTTTGCTTTATTGACTACACAAAGGCTTTTGATAAAGTGAGACATGTCGACCTGATGCAGGGCGATGCGCTACCTTCTTGATTTTCCAACCATTGAAGACAGAATACAAATTTGCAGAGCACGCGCCTACCTCAGAGTTAACGCAAACACACAACATCAACTGCATAGTGAAATTATGAAGGTGAAGGGCAGCAGGTTAAAAAGAGGACTGTCGTGTTGGGTCAAGCCAAAGACATTCTTCAACAGGTGTGTTCACTTGAGGACTTAGAACCTGGCGAGGAGTGGTTACAAGTGCCAACAGATTTCTGTACATCCTTTTCAGTTTGCATCCAACTAGACATAAAATGCAGAAAAGAAAATCCGGCTGCTATGGAGGCAGAAGTACAAGCGTTGATTTTCGAGAATTTTCTAGACAGTGATGCTGTCATTTACACAGATGGGTCGGCCGTCCGACATGTGAGAAGCTCATGGGCCTTTACGGCTCAGGCCGGAGGGAGAATTGTGAAGGAGGGCTCTGGTGCTTTTGCTGAGACCACAAGTAGCCTGACTATGGAAGTCATGGCAGTAAGTAAAGCAATAACATGGCTCGAGACACAGACATTCACTAGGGCATGTTTCCTTAGCGACTCAATGAGCATGCTCAAGAGGATAGAGATGGGGTGGATCTGAAGAGAATGACTGCTGTGTCTGGAGCGGTCTCGGCTGGCAAAGATTAGTTTCACCTTCGTACCAGGGCATGCGGGAGTACAAGGAAATGAGCAGGCTGACAAGCTCGCAGGTAAGGCTACTGTGGAGGGCGGACGCACCATGGACCAGGCTGACATTCTGAATGCTCTACGAGAAGTAAGACTTGTGAGAACCAAGTGATGACTGTGAATCTACAACCATGGCCAGACTGCGAGAACAGCAAATTAAAAGAGGGGTGGCCAAACAAGAACACTATGCAGGAAGCCAAAGAAGATTGATAAACCAACACAGAACTAGTGTCGTTAGCCGCTACACGCTGCAGGATTTGCTGAGGAGGGGATCTGAGTACTTATGGACTGAATGGTTCGATGTGCAATGAGGATGATCTGTCGACTAACTTTCTAACATGTTGTCCTGATAAAGATGTTTGAAGATCTACAAATTGATGGAAAAGACCTTAGACTTGTAAAAAACATATATTGGAAACAACAAGCTGCCATCCAGAATTGATAATGATGTAGGTCAATATCAGCCTTATTAAATGAGGTGTGAAACAGGGATGTGTAATGTCTCCAGATCTTTTTTCCCTGTACAGTGAAATATTTTAATAAATATAGAAGATAGGAAAGGAATCATCATTGAGGGATGAAACATCAATAACATTAGATATGCGGGTGATAAAGTATTGATTGCAGACAATGTGCAGGATCTACACAATTTAGTAGATGCGGTTGTTACACACAATGAACAACTAGGGTTAGAATTAAATTGTAAGAAGACACAAATTTTGGTCGTCACTTAGAAAGAAGGAAATACCACAATGTATTATACAAGTAAATGGGCGTATTCTTAAACAAGTAAATTGGTACAATTATCTTGGAACATGTTATAACATCTGATGGGAGATACCTTGAAGAGATTAGAACAAGAATCAACATGGCGAAGGTAGCCTTTTGCTAGATGGAAAACATACTGACCAATAAAAAGATATCAATTGAAACAAGACAAAGAATGTTGAAATGCTACACTAGAACCTGTACTTTTGTATGGATGTGAAGTATGGACAATGAGCAGACAAGCTAAAAAACATCTGATGGTTGTGGAAATGTGGTTTCTGAGGGAAATACAAAGAATACCATGGACAGACAGAAAAACCAATTAACAAGTCCTTCAAGAAACAAATAAAAATTGTAAACTGATTAGAGACATTAGATGAAGACAGTCAAAACTTTTTGGACATGTTATGAGAAGAAATGAATTGGAGAACTTTGTGACAACTGGCAAGTTCGAGGGGAAGAGACCAAGGAGAGTGCAGAGAAGTAAATACCTGGATGGCTTGGCCACATGGCATGGGACACAGAACTGATCCAAGACTCTGGTGATCGAGTGAAATGGCGAAACATGGCCGCCCACGCTTACCAGCATGGCACATCATGGATGAATGGAAATAGTTGGGAAAAACTGATAGAAGTGGTCATATGTGATAGATAGAACAATGAGTAAAAAATTTGACAAATGTGTCCTTAAAAGAATAACAAGAAACGGAAGTTTTAGAGAAGTGCAGTAATGTGCAATGTTAAGTTTTGTTTCCTCAATCAGAGAATTCTTCACATCAACGTCTGCAGAGTGATCTGCAGTAATAGTCACCAGAGAAATACAATACTGTAACTGTTGATTTGACAACATTAAATGATCAAGATATTCCACAAGTAGCTGCAGCCATGTTGAGTGTTCTGTCCAACAGTACAACAAGTCGTATCAACAGTTACAGTATTGTATTTGTCTGGTGACTATTACTGCAGATCACTCTGCAGACGTTGATGTGAAGAATTCTCTGATTGAGATAACAAAACTTAACATTGCTCATTACTGCACTTCTCTAAAACTTCTGTTTCTTGTGTTCAATCATTCTTTTGTGGACACATTTGTCAAATTTTTTCTCATTCTTCTATCTATCACATATAGCCATTTCTTTCAGCTTCTCCCAACCGTTTCCATTCATCCATCATATGCCACGCCAGTAAGCGAGGGAGGTCATGCTTCGCCATTTCACTTGATCACCAGAGTTGTGGATCAGTTCTATGTTCCTGTCTTGACCATGCCATGAGGCCAAGCCATCCAGGTATTTACTTCTCTGCCCTCCTCTTGTGTTGTTTAATTATTATGTAATACACAACTATTTTAGAGAAAGAAACGATCATACTCTGGTGATGAGGAAGAGGAGATCCACGTGTATCAATTTAGAAAGATCAGAGTGCCATGCTACATGTCACTTGCCACCCCTGATGATGATGATTTTCTCTGTAAGTTTGTGAACTTGTTGAACTTTGTGGTTAGTTACAGTGTGATCCTTGTCCCACAGATGTTGCTGTTTGTATTTACTTGTGTGCTGTTTTTGTACATATTTACAATCATAGCTGTTATCTTATCCATTGTTTTATTATTGCTGCTTTAGCTGTAGTTACCTGATCCTTTCAAAATATACAGTGAGGCAATACTCAGAAACATCGAGCATCTCGAAAACAAAATATAAACATTATGAGATATGCTGATTGGACAATATTTATAGCAGTCTGAAAGTAATCTGCAAGCCATTCTAGACAAGGTAATGAAGAAGAGCAAAAAGAAGAGATTGTATGTCATTCAACTTTGGGGGGGAGGGGGGGGCGGTTGCTCGCTTTGAACTCAAGCGTAGTCCATACACACTATTTATAGTAGCGATGGACTGAATTTTGCTTTCCCTATTAACAGTGTCCCTTGCCAACAGGTGAATCCACTCCGACTTCAGAGGTACTTGTAATTTGCATCCCCAAGTCAAGGACAAGAGGTCAACATTTTAGTCCAGCTGTCCGGTGTAGTGGTTGAACCCCTAACCTCGGCATCAGCACAACGGATGTTTAAGAACACAAAACTACATGCATGACAGTTTCCATGAGTCCTAGTCCGATTCTTATTTTGGAGAAAGATGTTCAGACCTTGTTACAGCTGTTCTATTGTCATATTATATTTGGGGCCTGTATTGTGTTACTTTTTGCTTTTGTTTGCAGGGTTTTTCTGCTGGTTTCACTTGCTGTGTTGTTTGGAACTCATTGTTTTGGTGCTGTTTTTTACATTGTTGCCTTGATGTCAGTCATGTCTGTTCAGTTCTGCACACTTCCACTGTTTCCTGACATTGGAGGATGGTTCCCACTTCTTTTTGGTTGTTCCTTTGTAATGTCTTCTCCTCCTGTTTTTCATTGTGCCATTTTCTTCATCTTGCAAACTTTCTTCATCTGACTAATTAACAGGGTGAACAGTTTACAATAACTGTTCACTGTTGAGTGTTAGTGTATTTCCTCTACCACACAGTCATTCAGTTAGGGAGTCAACTCTCAGCACAGTCAGTTAGTTGTCAGATAATCCTCAGTGCACATTGAACCATTCAGTCCATAAATGTTCGGATCCCCTCCCAGTATCTCCCTCAGTGGTCTATGACACAAGTTCTGTGTTGGATGAATATTCATCTTTGGCCCCCTGAGAGCACTTCTGTCTGGCTTCACCCCTCTTAACTTGATGTTCTTGCAGTCTGGTCATGGTTGCAGATTTGCAGTTGTTTCTTGATTCATTTAATCACCCGCCTCTCTGACAACATTCAGTATATCAGCCCAGTTTATTGCTTGTTTCCAGTCAGGTTACAGCTTTAGTTACTGCCACGACCTCCATAGTCAGGCTACTTGTTGTCACAGTTCTCCCTCCAACCTGAGCCGTAAAATCCAATGAGCTCCTTACATGTCGAGCACTTGACCCATCTGTGTAGATGACCAATAGAAATTACAAAAATTATGGACTGAACTTCTGCCTCCAGTCAGATTCTAAATACCCTAAATTAATTTACCGTATTTCCATCTATATTATTTATTTGTGGAGTATATCTCAAGGTGATTACTATATTTGCTCATTTGAGAGATTATAAACCACTCAACACCTGGGATGGTTAACCCGGTCAACAAATGCCCGGAGAAGTCGGATGTGTTGGCCTAAAGGCGGAAGTATCGCAGCTCTGCTGTAAACAGGCACAATGCAATTACGTCCAAGAGATAGTCGAATATCATTCAAAACACCCGGGAAGGTTAACCCAG
>JACEFZ010000033.1:0-79611 GCA_014155875.1 Cepaea nemoralis | reverse complement strand
TTTTTTTTTTTCCTCCATTTACAATTTTTTTCCCCTGTCAAAATTCAGGTTTTCTGTTTTTTCCCTCCAACAATCTCTTGTTGTTTGATTTACTGTTCTTTTATATTTTGCTGAGATGGCTTTGAGAGAGATGTTTGCTTCAATTGTTTGTTCTCTCTCTGCTGTCTTCCTGGCATCTTCAACTTTGTCCTCCAAACTTTGTAGTTCTTCAGTCCAGTATGGTTTGTAATTTTTCCTCGCTCCTCTTGGAATGGACTCAGTGGCTGCCTGTATTATCGCTCTGTTTAGACTTTCCACCATTTGCTTTATGTTGCCATATCGTGTATTTATGTTTTCACAATATTTGTCTGTTAGTATGGCAAATCTGTCCCAATCTGCTCGTTTGTAATTCCAGCGGGGCAAGGGCTTTTGCTCCTGTGGAACATACTCCATATTCATTTCAAGCTTGATTGGTCTGTGGTCACTACCTGCTAATTGGTCCAGCACATGGCGATCGATTTTGTGGAGGATGTCTCCTGTGCAGAAAGCTAAGTCTGGAGTAGAAGTGGTAAGCCATCTTCTGGAGTAGAAGCTCGGTGTGTCATCCGCTTTGTTGAGTAGATGGAGATTTGAGTCTATTTCCCAGTCCTCCAATTCATCTCCTCTTTTGTCAGTATCTGGGTATCCCCATCTTTCTGAACGGCTATTAAAGTCTCCGACAATAATGCAGTTTGTGTCAGTTATTTTCATGTTTGAGAGTGTAAGGTCCTTATCTGCTGGGCTATACAGATTGTAGATTCTTATTTTCACGTCCTTTATCATTATATCAACACCTATAATTTCCGTTTGGTTGTTAGAGATCACAGATACTTCGCTGCAAGGTATTGTATTTCGTGTAAGTATTAGAACTCCTCCTTTGTGTCCTTCGCGGTCGAAACGTGTGGCCTGATATCCTCTGACTGAGAATTTGTGATTGGCGTTGAGGTGTGTCTCTTGAATGCATGCCACATCTATTCTATCTTTATGAAGACGCTGTGTTAGGGAGTCTTTCTTCTTGTAAACTCCTTCGGCATTCCACTGTAGTATGTTGAGTGTCCGGGGTATTTGGTCAATAGCTCTTAACCTACTCCTCTGTGCCTTGACTCCACAGCACAGGGGAAGGTGACCACCAGTAGTCATGGGTGGACCCCCTCGAGGCAGGGGGCCCGGCACTATCACCGCCTGATGGGACTTCACGGGATTAGCACCATATCGATTAATTTTGATTTGTGACATCATGAATTAAGTTACGTTGCACTGCTTTGTCAAGCCTGTGGCTCAGTACATCCGATTTCGACAAGCATTTATTCGGGATGCTTTCCCTAGCCTTTGACTGTCCCCAGTCTACCTACAAGGCAGCAGGTTTCACGTTGCACTGCTTTGTCAAGCCTGTGGCTCAGTACATCCGATTTCGACAAGCATGTATTTGGGGTGCTTTCCCTAGCCTTTGACTGTCCCCAGTCTACCTACAAGGCAGCAGGTTTGTGTGTCTCTTCGTCTGGTCCCTCTCCCTTGACCTGTCCGACATGGGTGGCCCTACCAGTAGCTGTGCTACCGTCGGCATAGCTCTTGGGGTCATTGGGACGCACAAGCCCCTCTACCTCGTCACGGTGGACACACAGCAGAGGGGAAAATACACATTCAACATCACCACTTACACAGTAAGTAATATAAAGATACACATTCAACATCACCACTTACACAGTAAGTAATATAAAGATACACATTCAACATCACCACTTACACAGTAAGAAATATAAATATACATATTCTACATGACCGCTTACACAGTAAGTAAAGAAAAGATACACATTCAACATCAACACTTACACAGTAACTACAGCAAAGATACACATTCAACATGACCGCTTACACAGTAAGTAATATAAAGATACACATTCAACATCACCACTTACACAGTAAGTAATATAAATATACACATTCAACATCACCACTTATACAGTAAGTAATATAAATATACACATTCAACATCACCACTTATACAGTAAGTAATATAAATATACACATTCAACATCACCACTTATACAGTAAGTAATATAACGCGATGACCCGTTGTCTTGAGGAGGAAGCTGTTCAGTGTTTTTCTGTGGATTCCCTATGGAAATTCCCGTGAAATTCGTGTGGATAGTGTTTTTCCTTTGGATTATGTGATGTTATTTCGTGTTCGTTAATTGGAAGTGTTCAAAAGAAGCCACGGAAGGCAGGTGGTGGATGAAATTATGAGGGCAGCCGACAGATATTTGTTGGTTATGGTCTCGAGTTTCGCGACGGCAAGCTTTCTCTCTTTCGAGAGACACTGATTGCGGTCACCCGGCCAGTATGGTCACTGCCATAGAGGAAAGCAACGGCAAACTACCTCTTTGAAATTGCCTAGTTTATTATGATTCGCTTAAAGACTGATCATCGCAAGACAAGGACAGAGACATTAAAATTAGGAACATGGAACGTTAGGACGTTAAACAACGACGGAAAATTAGAGAACATAACACAAGAAATTCAAAGAGAAAAAATTAATATATTAGGTATGTGCGAAACGAGATGGACAGGAGCAGGCATCAAGATACATAAAGATTTTAAGATTATTTATTCTGGAGGTGAGGATCGACATAGGGGAGTGGCAATAATTTTGGACCTGAAAACATCAACGTCTGTTCAGGGATATTGGGCCGTGTCGGACAGAGTATTACTAGTTAAATTGAGTGGCAGACCTTTTAACATAAATGTTATTCAAGTATATGCCCCAACAGGAGAGTCTAGTGAAGATAGTGTACAGGAATTTTATAATGACATAGAGTCTGCCTTAAAGAAATGTAAAAATTCAGAAATAAACATCATAATAGGGGACTTCAATGCAAAAGTAGGAAATCAAGGGGATAGATACACAGTAGGAAACTATGGTTTAGGAGAGAGAAATGAAAGAGGATACAGACTAGTAGAGTGGGCAAAAGAACAGGAAATGATTGTAGGAAACACCTATTTCAAACAACACCCTAGAAGATTATGGACATGGAGGAGTCCTGATAGCAGGATTAGAAACCAGATTGACTACATTCTCATTAGCAGAAGATTTAGAAACGCCCTAACAGTAGCAAAAACAGTTCCCAGTGCTGATTGTTATAGTGACCACAGATTACTCACAGGAACATTGAGGATAAAGTTGAAGAAAGTCAAGTATACAACAGGGAACACTAAATATGATTTGTGTACATTGAGTAATGACAAGGAAATACAAAACAAATTCAACATAGAAGTACAGAACAGATTTGAAATATTGTCTGATCTAGAGATCCTATTCCAGGATGTGGATGATCAATGGGAAATGTTAAAGAATTCAATCAATGTGGCTGCAGAAACAACTATTCCAAAATTAAAGAAGGTGGGTCGTAAGAAATGGATGACTGAGGAAATTTTACACTTAATGGAAACAAGAAGACTCAACAAAAATAATCCTGCCAAATATGAAGAAATTCACAGACAAGTCAGAATATTATGTAGGAAGGCAAAAGAATCATGGCTTGAGGAAAAGTGCTTAGAAATTGAAAAACAACACAACAGTCAAAATACCAAATTAGTACACAAAAGAATTCAGGAGCTTACTAATAAAAGGACAAGTACATCAACAGGCTGTCTAAAAACTAAAGATGGCAAAATCATAATAGAAAAAGATCAGATTCTACATGTCTGGACAGATTATGTGAAAGACCTGTATAATGATAACAGAGAGGAACAGTATGCTATTAGATTTAATAATGAAGGACCAGCAATTTTAAAGATGGAGGTTCAAAATGTTCTTAAGCATATGAAAGCTGGCAAGGCCCCCGGTGCAGATAACATCACAACAGAAATGATTAAAGCTTTAGAAGAATTTGGTCTAGAACAAGTCACTAGACTGCTGAACACATTATATGATACTGGAGATATACCTTCTGAATTATGTAATTCTGTATTTATTGCAATCCCAAAGAAATCAGGAACCTTAGAATGTGATCAACATAGAACAATTAGTATAATGAGTCACATCACAAAGATTTTGTTACGAATTATCATGCAAAGAGTGAGGAAGAAAATACAACCTGAAATAGGGGAAGAACAATGTGGTTTTGTAGAAGGAAAGGGTACAGTAAATGCTGTGTATATGCTGCGAACAGTTATTGAACGTGCTTTAGAAGTAAACAAGGATATACATCTTTGCTTTATTGACTACACAAAGGCTTTTGATAGAGTTAGACATGTCAACATTGTGGATATGCTTGCAGATCTACAAATTGATGGGAAAGACATTAGACTTATAAAAAACATATATTGGAAACAACAAGCTGCCATAAGAATTGATAATGAAGTAGGACAATACCAACCTATTAAGAGAGGTGTTAGGCAGGGATGTGTAATGTCTCCAGATCTTTTTTCCCTATACAGTGAAAATATTTTCAGAAATGTAGAAGACCTAAATGGAATCAGCATTGGAGGACGAAACATAAATAACATTAGATATGCAGATGATACAG
This sequence comes from Cepaea nemoralis, assembly GCA_014155875.1. Lineage (NCBI taxonomy): Eukaryota > Metazoa > Mollusca > Gastropoda > Stylommatophora > Helicidae > Cepaea > Cepaea nemoralis. Next base: position 75,067 of record JACEFZ010000033.1, on the reverse strand, counting down.
TATTGATTGCAGACAATGAACAGGATCTGCAACAATTAGTAGACGCTGTGGTTGTACACAGTGAGCAGCTGGGGTTGGAATTAAATTGTAGGAAGACACAGGTTATGGTCGTCACTAGGAAGAACGAAGTACCACAATGTAATATACAAGTAAATGGGAATATTCTTCAACAAGTGAATCGGTTCAATTATCTCGGAACAGTCATAACATCTGATGGCAGATGCCTTGAAGAGATTAGAACAAGAATCGCCATTGCGAAAGTAGCCTTTAGCAAGATGAAAAACATTCTAACCAATAAAAAGATGTCAATTGAAACGAGAAAAAGAGTGTTGAGGGGATACATAGAGCCTGTTCTTTTGTATGGATGTGAAACTTGGACAATGTGCAGTCAAGCTGAAAAACATCTGATGGCTGCAGAAATGTGGTTTCTGAGGAAAATGCAAAGAATACCATGGACAGATAGAAAAACCAATGACCAAGTACTACAAGAGACAAATGAAAATCGTAGATTGATTAGAGAAATTAGACGTAGACAGTCAAAATTTTTTGGACATGTTATGAGAAGAAATGGACTGGAGAACTTAGTGACAGCTGGCAAGATTGAAGGGAACAGACCAAGAGGAAGACCGAGAGGAAAATACCTGGATGGCTTGGCCACATGGCATGGACGAGACAGGAACACTGAGCTGATCCACGACTCTGGTGATCGAGTGAAATGGCGAATCATGACCGCCCACGCTTTCCGGCATGGCACATGATTGATTGATTGAATATAAATATACACATTCAACATCACCACTTACACAGTAAGAAATATAAAGATACACCTTCAACATCACCACTTACACAGTAAGTAAAGTAAAGATACACATTCAACATAACAACTTACACAGTAAGTAAAGTAAAGATACACATTCAACATCACCACTGACATAGTAAGTAATATAAATATACACATTCAACATCACCACTTACACAGTAAGAAATATACAGATACACATTCAACATCACCACTTACACAGTAAGAAATATACAGATAAACATTCAACATCACAACTTACACAGCAAGAAATATGAATATACATATTCAACATGACCGCTTACACAGTAATTAAAGTAAAGATACACATTCAACATCACCACTTACACAGTAACTACAGCAAAGATACACATTCAATTTGACCGTTTACACAGTAATTAAAGTAAAGATACACATTCAACATCACCACTTACACAGTAACTATAGCAAAGATACACATTCAACATCACCGCTTACACATTAATTAAAGTAAAGATACACATTCAACATCACCACTTACACAGTAACTACAGCAAAGATACACATTCAACATCACCGCTTACACAGTAATTAAAGTAAAGATACACATTCAACATAACCACTTACACAGTAAGAAATATAACAATACACATTCAACATGACCGCTTACACAGTAATTAAAGTAAAGATACACATTCAACATCACCACTTACACAGTAACTACAGAAAAGATACACATTCAACATCACCGCTTACACAGTAAGTAATATAAAGATACACATTCAACATCACCACTTACACAGTAAGTAATATAAATAATCACATTCAACATCACCACTTATACAGTAAGTAATATAGATATATACATTCAACATCACCACTAACACAGTAAGTAATATAAATATACACATTCAACATTACCACTTACATAGTAAGTAAAGTAAATATACACATTCAACATCACCACTTACACAGTAAGTAATATAAATATACACATTCAAAATCACCACTTACACAGTAAGTAATATAAATATACACATTCACCATCACCACTTACATAGTAAGTAAAGTAAAGATACACATTCAACATCACCACTTACACAGTAAGTAAAGTAAAGATACACATTCAACATCACCACTTACACAGTAAGTAATATAAAGATACACATTCAACATCACCACTTACACAGTAAGAAATATAAAGATACACATTCAACATCACCACTTACACAGTAAGTAATATAAAGATACACATTCAACATCACCACTTACACAGTAAGTAATATAAAGATACACATTCAACATCACCACTTACACAGTAAGTATTATAAAGATACACATTCAACATCACCACTTACACAGTAAGAAATATAAATATACATATTCTACATGACCGCTTACACAGTAAGTAAAGAAAAGATACACATTCAACATCAACACTTACACAGTAACTACAGCAAAGATACACATTCAACATGACCGCTTACACAGTAAGTAATATAAAGATACACATTCAACATCACCACTTACACAGTAAGTAATATAAAAATACACATTCAACATCACCACTTACACAGTAAGTAATATAAAGATACACATTCAACATCACCACTTACACAGTAAGTAATATAAAGATACACATTCAACATCACCACTTACACAGTAAGAAATATAAATATACATATTCTACATGACCGCTTACACAGTAAGTAAAGAAAAGATACACATTCAACATCAACACTTACACAGTAACTACAGCAAAGATACACATTCAACATGACCGCTTACACAGTAAGTAATATAAAGATACACATTCAACATCACCACTTACACAGTAAGTAATATAAATATACACATTCAACATCACCACTTATACAGTAAGTAATATAAATATACACATTCAACATCACCACTTATACAGTAAGTAATATAAATATACACATTCAACATCACCACTTATACAGTAAGTAATATAAATATACACATTCAACATCACCACTTACACAGTAAGAAATATAAAGATACACCTTCAACATCACCACTTACACAGTAAGTAAAGTAAAGATACACATTCAACATAACAACTTACACAGTAAGTAAAGTAAAGATACACATTCAACATCACCACTGACATAGTAAGTAATATAAATAAACACATTCAACATCACCACTTACACAGTAAGAAATATACAGATACACATTCAACATCACCACTTACACAGTAAGAAATATACAGATAAACATTCAACATCACCACTTACACAGTAAGAAATATGAATATACATATTCAACATGACCGCTTACACAGTAATTAAAGTAAAGATACACATTCAACATCACCACTTACACAGTAACTACAGCAAAGATACACATTCAACATGACCGCTTACACAGTAATTAAAGTAAAGATACACATTCAACATCACCACTTACACAGTAACTACAGCAAAGATACACATTCAACATCACCGCTTACACAGTAATTAAAGTAAAGATACACATTCAACATCACCACTTACACAGTAACTACAGCAAAGATACACATTCAACATCACCGCTTACACAGTAATTAAAGTAAAGATACACATTCAACATCACCACTTACACAGTAAGAAATATAAAAATACACATTCAACATGACCGCTTACACAGTAATTAAAGTAAAGATACACATTCAACATCACCACTTACACAGTAACTACAGAAAAGATACACATTCAACATCACCGCTTACACAGTAAGTAATATAAAGATACACATTCAACATCACCACTTACACAGTAAGTAATATAAATAATCACATTCAACATCACCACTTACACAGTAAGTAATATAGATATATACATTCAACATCACCACTTACACAGTAAGTAATATAAATATACACATTCAACATTACCACTTACATAGTAAGTAAAGTAAAGATACACATTCAACATCACCACTTACACAGTAAGTAATATAAATATACACATTCAAAATCACCACTTACACAGTAAGTAATATAAATATACACATTCACCATCACCACTTACATAGTAAGTAAAGTAAAGATACACATTCAACATCACCACTTACACAGTAAGTAAAGTAAAGATACACATTCAACATCACCACTTACACAGTAAGTAATATAAAGATACACATTCAACATCACCACTTACACAGTAAGTAATATACAGATACACATTCAACATCACCACTTACACAGTAAGAAATATAAAGATACACATTCAACATCACCACTTACACAGTAAGTAATATAAAGATACACATTCAACATCACCACTTACACAGTAAGTAATATAAATATACACATTCAACATCACAACTTACACAGTAAGTAATATAAATATACACATTCAACATCACCACTTACACAGTAAGTAATATAAATATACACATTCAACATCACCACTTACACAGTAAGTAATATAAATATACACATTCAACATCACCACTTACACAGTAAGTAAAGTAAAGATACACATTCAACATAACCACTTACACAGTAAGTAAAGTAAAGATACACATTCAACATCACCACTTACACAGTAAGTAAAGTAAAGCATACACATTCAACATCACCACTTACACAGTAAGTAATATAAATATACACATTCAACATCACCACTTACACAGTAAGTAATATAAAGATACACATTCAACATCACCACTTACACAGTAAGTAATATAAAGATACACATTCAACATCACCACTTACACAGTAAGTAATATAAAGATACACATTCAACATCACCACTTACACAGTAAGTAATATAAAGATACACATTCAACATCACCACTTACACAGTAAGTAATATAAAGATACACATTCAACATCACCACTTACACAGTAAGTAATATAAAGATACACATTCAACATCACCACTTACACAGTAAGAAATATAAATATACATATTCTACATGACCGCTTACACAGTAAGTAAAGAAAAGATACACATTCAACATCAACACTTACACAGTAACTACAGCAAAGATACACATTCAACATGACCGCTTACACAGTAAGTAATATAAAGATACACATTCAACATCACCACTTAAACAGTAAGTAATATAAAGATACACATTCAACATCACCACTTACACAGTAAGTAATAAAAAGATACACATTCAACATCACCACTTACACAGTAAGTAATATAAAGATACACATTCAACATCACCACTTACACAGTAAGTAATATAAAGATACACATTCAACATCACCACTTACACAGTAAGAAATATAAATATACATATTCTACATGACCGCTTACACAGTAAGTAAAGAAAAGATACACATTCAACATCAACACTTACACAGTGAACTACAGCAAAGATACACATTCAACATGACCGCTTACACAGTAAGTAATATAAAGATACACATTCAACATCACCACTTACACAGTAAGTAATATAAATATACACATTCAACATCACCACTTATACAGTAAGTAATATAAATATACACATTCAACATCACCACTTATACAGTAAGTAATATAAATATACACATTCAACATCACCACTTATACAGTAAGTAATATAAATATACACATTCAACATCACCACTTACACAGTAAGAAATATAAAGATACACCTTCAACATCACCACTTACACAGTAAGTAAAGTAAAGATACACATTCAACATAACAACTTACACAGTAAGTAAAGTAAAGATACACATTCAACATCACCACTGACATAGTAAGTAATATAAATAAACACATTCAACATCACCACTTACACAGTAAGTAAAGTAAAGATACACATTCAACATCACCACTTACACAGTAAGTAATATAATTATACACCGTCAACATCACCACTTACACAGTAAGTAAAGTAAAGATACACATTCAACATAACAACTTACACAGTAAGTAAAGTAAAGATACACATTCAACATCACCACTGACATAGTAAGTAATATAAATAAACACATTCAACATCACCACTTACACAGTAAGTAAAGTAAAGATACACATTCAACATCAATACTTACACAGTAAGTAATATAAATATACACATTCAACATCACCACTTACACAGTAAGTAAAGTAAAGATACACATTCAACATCACCACTTACACAGTAAGTAATTTAAATAAACACATTCAACATCACCACTTTCACAGTAAGTAAAGTAAAGATACACATTCAACATCACCACTTACACAGTAAGTAATATAATTATACACATTAAACATCACCACTTACACAGTAAGTAATATAAAGATACACCTTCAACATCACCACTTACACAGTAAGTAAAGTAAAGATACACATTCAACATAACCACTTACACAGTATGTAAAGTAAAGATACACATTCAACATCACCACTTACACAGTAAGTACAGTAATTATACACATTCAACGTCAACCCTTACACAGTAAGTAAAGTAAAGATACACATTCAACGTCAACACTTTCATAGTAAGTAAAGTAAAGATACACATTCAACATCACCACTTACACAGTAAGTACAGTGAGTATACACATTCAACGTCAACACTTACACAGTAAGTAAAGTAAAGATACACATTCAACGTCAACACTTACACAGTAAGTACAGTAAAGATACACATTCAACATCACCACTTACACAGTAAGTAAAGTAAAGATACACATTCAACACCACCACTTACACAGTAACTACAGTAAAGATACACCTTCAACATCACCACTTACACAGTAAGTAAAGTAAAGATAAACATTAAACATCAACACTTACACAGTAACTACAGTAAAGATACACATTTAACACCACCAGTTACACAGTAAGTAAAGTAAAGATACATATTCATCATCACTACTTACACAGTAACTACAGTAAAGATACACATTCATCATCACCACTTAAACAGTAAGTAAAGTAAATATACACATTTAACATCACAACTTACACAGTAACTACAGTAAAGATACACGTTCAACATCACCACTTACACAGTATGTAAAGTAAAGATTCACATTTAACACCACCACTTACACAGCAACTAAAGTAAAGATACACATTCAACATCACCACTTACACAGTAAGTAAAGTAAAGATACACATTTAACACCACCACTTACAGATTAACTACAGTAAAGATACACATTCAACATCACCACTTACACAGTAACTACAGTAAAGATACACATTCAACATCACCAGTTACACAGTAACTACAGTAAAGATACACATTCAACATCACCACTTACACAGTAACTACAGTAAAGATACACATTCAACATCACCACTTACACAGTAACTACAGTAAAGATACACATTCAACATCACCACTTACACAGTAAGTAAAGTAAAGATACACATTCAACACCACCACTTACACAGTAACTACAGTAAAGATACACCTTCAACATCACCACTTACACAGTAAGTAAAGTAAAGATAAACATTAAACATCAACACTTACACAGTAACTACAGTAAAGATACACATTTAACACCACCAGTTACACAGTAAGTAAAGTAAAGATACATATTCATCATCACTACTTACACAGTAACTACAGTAAAGATACACATTCATCATCACCACTTAAACAGTAAGTAAAGTAAATATACACATTTAACATCACCACTTACACAGTACTACAGTAAAGATACACGTTCAACATCACACTTACACAGTATGTAAAGTAAAGATTCACATTTAACACCACCACTTACACAGCAACTAAAGTAAAGATACACATTCAACATCACCACTTACACAGTAAGTAAAGTAAAGATACACATTTAACACCACCACTTACAGATTAACTACAGTAAAGATACACATTCAACATCACCACTTACACAGTAACTACAGTAAAGATACACATTCAACATCACCACTTACACAGTAAGTAAAGTAAAGGTACACATTCAACATCACCACTTACACAGTAAGTAATATAAAAATACATATTGAACATCACCGCTTACATAGTAACTACATTAAAGATACACATTCAACATCACCACTTACACAGTAACTACAGTAAAAATACACATTCAACATCACCACTTACACAATAAGTAATATAAAGATACATATTGAACATCACCGCTTACACAGTAAGTACATTAAAGATACACATTCAACATCACCACTTACACAGTAACTACAGTAAAAATACACATTCAACATAACCACTTACACAGTAAGTAATATAAAAATACACATTCAACATCACCGCTTACACAGTAAGTACATTAAAGATACACATTCAGCATCAACACTTACAGAGTAAGTAAAGTAAAGATACACATTCAACATCACCATTACACAGTAAGTACAGTAAAGATACACATTCAACATCACCAATTACACAGTAACTACAGTAAAAATACACATTCAACATCACCACATACACAGTAAGAAATATAAATATACACATTCAACATCACCACTTACACAGTAAGTAAATTAAAGATACACATTCAACATCACCACTTACACAGTAAGAAATATAAATATACACATTCAACATGACCACTTACACAGTAAGTAATATAAAGATACACATTCAACATCACCACTTACACAGTAAGTAAAGTAAAGATACACATTCAACATCACCGCTTACACAGTAAGTACAGTAAAGATACACATTCAACATGACCGCTTTCACAGTAAGTAATATAAAGATACACATTCAACATCACCACTTACACAGTAAGTAAAGTAAAGATACACATTCCACATCACCACTTTCACAGTAACTACAGCAAAGATACACATTCATCATCACCACTTACACAGTAAGTAAAGTAAAGATACACATTCAATATCACAACTTACACAGTAACTACAGTAGAGATACACATTCAACATCACCACTTACTCAGTAAGTAATATAAAGATACACATTCAACATTACCACTTACACAGTAAGTACTATAAAGATACACATTCAACATCACCACTTACACAGTAAGTAATATAAAGATACACATTCAACATCACCACTTACACAGAAAGAAAAGTAAAGATACACATTCAACATCACCAATTACACAGAAACTACAGTAAAGATAGGCATTCAACATCACCACTTACACAGTAACTACAGGAAAGATACACATTCAACATCACCACTTACACAGTAAGTAATATAAAGATACACATTCAACATCACCACTTACACAGTAACTGCAGTAAAGATACACATTCAACATCACCACTTACACAATAACTACAGTAAAAATACACATTCGACATCACTACTTGCACAGTAAGTAATATAAAAATACACATTCAACATTACCGCTAACACAGTAAGTACAGTAAAGATACTCATTCAACATCACCACTTACACAGTAAGTAATGTAAAGATACACATTCAACATCACCACTTACACAGTAAGTACAGTAAAGATACACATTCACCATCACCACATGAACAGTCAGAAATATAAAGAAACACATTCAACATCACCACTTACACAGTAAGAAATATAAAGATACACCTTCAACATCACCACTTACACAGTAAGTAAAGTAAAGATACACATTCAACATAACAACTTACACAGTAAGTAAAGTAAAGATACACATTCAACATCACCACTGACATAGTAAGTAATATAATTATACACCGTCAACATCACCACTTACACAGTAAGTAAAGTAAAGATAAAAATTCAACATAACAACTTACACAGTAAGTAAAGTAAAGATACACATTCAACATCACCACTGACATAGTAAGTAATATAAATAAACACATTCAACATCACCACTTACACAGTAAGTAAAGTAAAGATACACATTCAACATCACTACTTACACAGTAAGTAATATAAATATACACATTCAACATCACCACTTACACAGTAAGTAAAGTAAAGATACACATTCAACATCACCACTTACACAGCAAGTAAAGTAAAGATACACATTCAACATCACCACTTACACAGTAAGTAATATAAATAAACACATTCAACATCACCACTTTCACAGTAAGTAAAGTAAAGATACACATTCAACATCACCACTTACACAGTAAGTAATATAATTATACACATTAAACATCACCACTTACACAGTAAGTAATATAAAGATACACCTTCAACATCACCACTTACACAGTAAGTAAAGTAAAGATACACATTCAACATAACCACTTACACAGTAAGTAAAGTAAAGATACACATTCAACATCACCACTTACACAGTAAGTACAGTAATTATACACATTCAACGTCAACCCTTACACAGTAAGTAAAGTAAAGATACACATTCAACGTCAACACTTACATAGTAAGTAAAGTAAAGATACACATTCAACATCACCACTTACACAGTAAGTACAGTGAGTATACACATTCAACGTCAACACTTACACAGTAAGTAAAGTAAAGATACACATTCAACGTCAACACTTACACAGTAAGTACAGTAAAGATACACATTCAACATCACCACTTACACAGTAAGTAAAGTAAAGATACACATTCAACACCACCACTTACACAGTAACTACAGTAAAGATACACCTTCAACATCACCACTTACACAGTAAGTAAAGTAAAGATAAACATTAAACATCAACACTTACACAGTAACTACAGTAAAGATACACATTTAACACCACCAGTTACACAGTAAGTAAAGTAAAGATACATATTCATCATCACTACTTACACAGTAACTACAGTAAAGATACACGTTCAACATCACCACTTACACAGTATGTAAAGTAAAGATTCACATTTAACACCACCACTTACACAGCAACTAAAGTAAAGATACACATTCAACATCACCACTTACACAGTAAGTAAAGTAAAGATACACATTTAACACCACCACTTACAGATTAACTACAGTAAAGATACACATTCAACATCACCACTTACACAGTAACTACAGTAAAGATACACATTCAACATCACCAGTTACACAGTAACTACAGTAAAGATACACATTCAACATCACCACTTACACAGTAACTACAGTAAAGATACACATTCAACATCACCACTTACACAGTAACTACAGTAAAGATACACATTCAACATCACCACTTACACAGTAAGTAAAGTAAAGATACACATTCAACACCACCACTTACACAGTAACTACAGTAAAGATACACCTTCAACATCACCACTTACACAGTAAGTAAAGTAAAGATAAACATTAAACATCAACACTTACACAGTAACTACAGTAAAGATACACATTTAAACACCACCAGTTACACAGTAAGTAAAGTAAAGATACATATTCATCATCACTACTTACACAGTAACTACAGTAAAGATACACATTCATCATCACCACTTAAACAGTAAGTAAAGTAAATATACACATTTAACATCACCACTTACACAGTAACTACAGTAAAGATACACGTTCAACATCACCACTTACACAGTATGTAAAGTAAAGATTCACATTTAACACCACCACTTACACAGCAACTAAAGTAAAGATACACATTCAACATCACCACTTACACAGTAAGTAAAGTAAAGATACACATTTAACACCACCACTTACAGATTAACTACAGTAAAGATACACATTCAACATCACCACTTACACAGTAACTACAGTAAAGATACACATTCAACATCACCACTTACACAGTAAGTAAAGTAAAGGTACACATTCAACATCACCACTTACACAGTAAGTACTATAAAAATACATATTGAACATCACCGCTTACATAGTAACTACATTAAAGATACACATTCAACATCACCACTTACACAGTAACTACAGTAAAAATACACATTCAACATCACCACTTACACAATAAGTAATATAAAGATACATATTGAACATCACCGCTTACACAGTAAGTACATTAAAGATACACATTCAACATCACCACTTACACAGTAACTACAGTAAAAATACACATTCAACATAACCACTTACACAGTAAGTAATATAAAAATACACATTCAACATCACCGCTTACACAGTAAGTACATTAAAGATACACATTCAGCATCAACACTTACAGAGTAAGTAAAGTAAAGATACACATTCAACATCACCAATTACACAGTAAGTACAGTAAAGATACACATTCAACATCACCAATTACACAGTAACTACAGTAAAAATACACATTCAACATCACCACATACACAGTAAGAAATATAAATATACACATTCAACATCACCACTTACACAGTAAGTAAATTAAAGATACACATTCAACATCACCACTTACACAGTAAGAAATATAAATATACACATTCAACATGACCACTTACACAGTAAGTAATATAAAGATACACATTCAACATCACCACTTACACAGTAAGTAAAGTAAAGATACACATTCAACATCACCGCTTACACAGTAAGTACAGTAAAGATACACATTCAACATGACCGCTTTCACAGTAAGTAATATAAAGATACACATTCAACATCACCACTTACACAGTAAGTAAAGTAAAGATAAACATTCCACATCACCACTTTGACAGTAACTACAGCAAAGATACACATTCATCATCACCAATTAAACTGTAAGTAAAGTAAAGATACACATTCAATATCACAACTTACACAGTAACTACAGTAGAGATACACATTCAACATCACCACTTACTCAGTAAGTAATATAAAGATACACATTCAACATTACCACTTACACAGTAAGTACTATAAAGATACACATTCAACATCACCACTTACACAGTAAGTAATATAAAGATACACATTCAACATCACCACTTACACAGAAAGAAAAGTAAAGATACACATTCAACATCACCAATTACACAGAAACTACAGTAAAGATAGGCATTCAACATCACCACTTACACAGTAACTACAGGAAAGATACACATTCAACATCACCACTTACACAGTAAGTAATATAAAGATACACATTCAACATCACCACTTACACAGTAACTGCAGTAAAGATACACATTCAACATCACCACTTACACAATAACTACAGTAAAAATACACATTCGACATCACTACTTGCACAGTAAGTAATATAAAAATACACATTCAACATTACCGCTAACACAGTAACTACAGTAAAGATACTCATTCAACATCACCACTTACACAGTAAGTAATGTAAAGATACACATTCAACATCACCACTTACACAGTAAGTACAGTAAAGATACACATTCACCATCACCACATGAACAGTCAGAAATATAAAGAAACACATTCAACATGACCACTTACACAGTAAGTACAGTAAAGATACACATTTAACATCACCGCTTACACAATAAGTACAGTAAAGATACACATTCAACATCACCACTTACACAGTAAGTACAGTAAAGATACACATTCAACATCACCACTTACACAGTAAGTAATATAAAGATACACATTCAAAATGACCGCTTACACAGTACGTAATATAAACATACACATTCAACATCACCACTTACACAGTAATATAAAGATACACATTCAACATCACCACTTACACAGTAAGTAATATAAAGATACACATTCAACATGACCGCTTACACAGTACGTAATATAAACATACACATTCAACATCACCACTTACACAGTAATATAAAGATACACATTCAACATCACCACTTACACAGTAAGAAAGTCAAGATACACATTCAACATCACCACTTACACAGTAAGTAAATTAAAGATACACATTCAACATCACCACTTACACAGTAAGTAATATAAAGATACACATTCAACATCACCACTTACACAGTAAGTAAAGTAAAGATACACATTCAACATCACCACTTACACAGTAAGTAATATAAAGATACACATTCAACATCACCACTTACACAGTAAGTAAAGTAAAGATACACATTCAACATCACCGCTTACACAGTACGTACAGTAAAGATACACATTCAACATGACCGCTTACACAGTAAGTAATATAAAGATACACATTCAACATCACCACTTACACAGTAAGTAATATAACGATACACATTCAACATCACCACTTACACAGTAACTACAGTAAAGATACACATTCAACATCACCACTTACACAGTAACTACAGTAAAGACACACATTCAACATCACCACTTACACAGTAAGTAATATAAAGATACACACTCAACATCACCACTTACACAGTAAGTAATATAAAGATACACATTCAACATCACCACTTACACAGTAAGTAATATAAAGATACACATTCAACATCACCACTTACACAGTAAGTAATATAACGATACACATTCAACATCACCACTTACACAGTAACTACAGTAAAGATACACATTCAACATCACCACTTACACAGTAACTACAGTAAAGACACACATTCAACATCACCACTTACACAGTAAGTAATATAAAGATACACACTCAACATCACCACTTACACAGTAAGTACTATAATGGATAGGCCTTAGGTAATAAAAATGAGTTTATAAAAAAAGAAAAAAAAAAGTTCAGAAGACCGAATTTTGTGTCTGTTGGGGAGGGGAACATCGCCTCATCACACTTACCTCATCAAAGTTGTCATAATGCAGACCGTAGTGACCTCCCATGCCATAGTTCACAACCTGTAATGACAGTATAAGAACGTGAGAATAGCACAAGTAAAGGCAGTATTGTCATCAATACTTTTTTTTTTTTACATTCGCTTATCAGTGTCCCGCAAGTCACCAGCGGGGGACGAACCGCTCCCAGCTCGCTCCCGCTACGAGACTCTGCGTGACAAACGGGATTACGGAGAAAGTGGTGTAACCCCTCAGCCAGAGAGACCGGCTCATCAATACTAGTACATCCAAATATACTTATGTCAGTCAAGCGACAGATAATAAATAGCATATTCACACCAAAGGGTCGGTGGGTGCAGCATGTAGCAGATGAGTGTATCGGGCGCTGGACATTTTGACTATGACCGAGAAGTTTTCTGGAAGGTTGTTATGGGAGAGAGGTTCTCCAAAGGACACGCCACTGAATGAATGAGTGAATGAATGAATGAATGAATGGATGGATGAATGAATGAATGGATGAATGAATGAATATTCACACCAAATATATGATATCAGTGTCAAATTTGGACAGTGTTCATATCACACTTAAGCAATATCAACACCTGCGAGATGAGATGTCTGAGAAGAGTTGCCAGCTTAAAAATCCGAGACGAGTAAGAAAAGATGATTTTAGACTTCAGACTGACAGTGGGATACACACATTGTACAACATAAACTGAAAGGCAGAAGATCACATAGTTCGGTCATCTCGTTAGAATGCAACGCATCAGTTACCAGCACTGGATCTATACCAAAGAAGATCTGATCCGAGAGCAAGATTATGTCTGTCTGCCTGGCTGCATAGATAGATGGATGGGTGGGTGGGGGAAGGGAAGGAAGGATGAAGGAAAGGAAGTATGTAAGAATGTATGTATGTGAAGCCGCCTGTCGCGGCTCCACGAGATTGTAGAGTAGCATATCCCATGATCCCATGGTAAAAAAAGGGATGCTGGGATGTTGTGTTGGCGTGCCTATAAGAGCCCAGTAATGTCATGTTCCCGCCTCTTTGTCCTTGAAAACAACTGTGGCCGAAGAGATGTCCGTGTCTAATTTTCAGCAGAGGGCTTAAACTCATCCCTCAGAGCCACCACCCAAGCAGATGGGCGAACATGCCCCAGGCACGGCCGGGTGTGGCCTCTGTGTTTCCAGACCACAGTTGAGAGGGCAGACAGGTCCTGGAAAGACACAGAAGATCAAAGAAGATACAGATTGTAGAGTTATGGTTATCTGCTGTTGGGTGAGGTTGGAAAGAACTTCCATAGCCTAAATAGGAATAAAATAGCTATGTCTGTGCTAGTTCCTAACTCGAGGCCCTGAACTAGCAATATCCCCAACACCGGGATGAACGAATAAAGTGTAACTCTCCTATGATGAAGGGAGCGAGCCGGCTGATGTAAGCACAAAATGTCTGCTAGTCAGGCGAAGCAAAACAAGGTCGAGTTGTCAGGAAATGGCATGGAGAAAGTGGCTGGAAATTGATATTTTATATGCGGGCGGGTGAGTGGGGTGTCTGTCTGTCTGTCTGTCTGTGTGAGTGCGTAGGTAGATACGATAGATACGATAGTGATGAAGACAATGGTTTTGATAATGACGACGATTGTGATAACTATTGCATTAGTGATGATTACGGTGAAGATGATTAATATATTATGATGACACATTGCTGCCCATGTAAACCATACCTGGAAGGGCTCCGCTGAGTAAGAACCACCAGGCACGAAATTTGCAGTGTTTAAATTGGTAATCCCTGCCACCTTCTTGGTCACGGAACCTAAAACAGCTGGTGACTCCCGGTCATACAGAAATGAGCTGCATACACACACACCAAAAAAAACATGAGTAAGTACTTGCGCAAGAATTCATATCACACAGTTGAAATACATTAAACGTGACTGCTCGGCACATGCAGGGAACAATGTTACTAGAGGTGTTCTTATATCTTCACCACGTCTGGTGTTCCAATGACTCATTTCCCTGTAAGCGCATCCATTCAGAACAACTGACCGCACACAACTTCTCAGTAAACGTATCTGTGTGTTTTCTCTCGCGTTAAGAGTAACCTGAGAAGCATTTACACTTCTTCCTCGACTTCTCTTCCTCCATTTACCTCAGTGAAGCCAGACATGGGACAGCGGATACTCACGCAAACCTCAGGTCCTGTATGACATCACATTGATGTTGGACAACAGGATGTATTCATCCGACATACAGGACTTCACGCTGGAGTTCACAGCCAGCGAACACAAGCAAGCAAAGCACGCACCTCAAAGAAGTGTCGGCGGGGGAAATAAACATCGTTTATGTGCTCTTTATAATGCTTTTTGCAAGTTGGTATTGAAAGAGCATTAGAAAGAGCGCATACACGATCTATAATAATACGTATTCACGAGGAGATGTGTACAGTTAAAGATGAATCTACGACAGGCCTGGCAAGCCGATACAGGTTTTAACTATCTACACGGAGATGCAAAAGACCAAACTATAAGATGTCATGTAATACATTGACACTAGGATGCGGAAATCTCAGCTCAGTTGGACCTGTCATGATGTTCTTATTAAGCTAGTGGCTTTTAAAGAAAATATTCTAGGGCGTGATTGGATTAAGGACAGAGCTCGACTCACGGTAGAACGTTCAAGGGATACTAAGACACGCCGTGACTTCAGCTAGAACTGTTCTACTGACCATGAAGACACTGGAATCACATCTGTTGATCAATCTGTTGGGTATAGTCAAATGTCTGGTGTCATCGTGACTTTGGAACAGTCTAGAATCCATTAAGAACCATGATGACTCGCATACACGAAACAATTTAGAATCGAAGAGGATCCACGGTTGCGCGCCATACATACGGTGGTCCTGCTTGCACATCAACAATCCCCCTGATGGCGGGAAATGTAACGGGTAGGTAACGTTGGCTGTCCTGGCAAAATATTTAAATATAAAATATATGCAACTGGATATGTATTGTTACACAATTGGATTACTTTCATAATTGAATTCTATTAATTGACTTCCGCGTGTCCATGGCGACATTCAATCACTAGGTTTTAACCTTGAGTTCAGTCAATTAACTTTGTCATATCCCAGAGTTGAAACAATTTACTTTAGATTTTCCTTGAGTTCAACCAATTAAACAGAGTGTAAATAGTAAAAGGATCATTGTGCCGGGTTTTATCACATATGAAACTGTCTCTTTCTACAGGGGGTGGGGGGGGCGACTGCTGAAAGCGATGCGCAAAGCACTTACTCCCTAGCCCCAGCGACGAGACCCAGGAGTCTCCGTGAAAATTACCCTCCAAACTGAACGATGTGGGCATGAATCGAGCCCTCAACCTTGGCAATGCGAGGCAGAGGCATAACCACTAGGCCACGGAGATTCCTTGAGTTCGGCTAATAGATTGTTAGTCCTTTAGGTCATTCAACCAACTTTTCTTATCCAAAAGCTCAATCAATTTACTATATCTTATCTCGAGTCCAATCTAAGAAGACTATTTCTTATCCTTGAGTTCAGTCAATCAACCTTATCTTAACCTTGAGGCTAATCAGTTTACTATATGTTTTCCTTGAGTTCAATAATTTGACTACGTATTATCTTTCAGTTCAGTCAAGTGACTGTCATATCGTTGAGTTCAGTCAGTTGACTTTGTCTTATCCTTGAGGTTTATTAATCGACTATGTCTTATCCTTAAGTTTAATCAATCATATATGTCTTATAATTTCAAACAAAATCAACTAAGGGAATTAGAGCGTGTTTGTTCCTTCGGATTATATTTGTATTAGATTATAGTTTGATACACAGAAGATGTAGATTAAGCATAAAATCGGCAAAAACCTTACGAAGTGTAGATACAGATCATCGGTTATTAGAAGCAGATGTGTAAGTGAAACTCAAAAAGCTTACCCGAGGACTAAGGCCATTTCGTTTTGATCTCACAAAATACCAGATGCGTACAACGTAGAAGTGAAGAATCGATTTGGGGTCTTGAATCTATACGGGAGGAAATGACACCCGACGAACTGGCAAAGATTTAATTCCGACCACGACTAAGCAAAATAAGCCACGGTTTACACCAGACACGTTAGAATTAATACAACAACGAAGAGAACAGAAAGAAAAAAGGAGGAGAAACCAATAACAGTAGAATGAAGTTAGTTAGTTAGTTAGTCGCAGTTCCAACTTCACAGCAACGGGTCGTCCCCATTATGCTCCGTTCCTGTGCCAGTGAATTTCTCACAAAACGCTGCCCAATATGAAAAGTGGAAAAGACAGGAGTCTCGACAAACAACAGCCCGCACAAATACACTGTGCATAATGCCGCCACCAGTATGTCAACACATCAGTCCCCCACAAAACACCCAGTTCATCTCTGATGGAATCGGCTGTCATTTTCCTATCTGGATGTTTCCTAGATGTTCACCCAGAAGCCCAGCAGCCACGCATTTCTGCATAAGGCAAAAACCGGTCAACTCTGGGACAAAGCCACCTGCCATCATTCCCGAACATGCAGTCACATTCCAAAAAACCTCAGGCAGATTCAAAAGCATTTCACGCGAAACTCATAGCTCACAGTATACATCTTTAACACAAGAAATAAGAAAGAACACATCCATTCATCATGTGCCATGCCGATAAGCTTGGGTGGTCATGTATTGCCATCTCACTCGATCACCAGAGTCGTGGATCAGCTCTGTGTTTCTGTCCCGACCATGCCAAGTGGCGAAGCCATCCAGGTATTTACTTCTCGGTCTTCCCCTTGGTCTCTTCCCTTCGATCGTGCCAGTTGTCACCAAGTTCTCCAATTCATTTCTTCTCATAACATGCACAACAAATTTTGACTGTCTTCGTCTAATTTCTCTAATCAGTTTACGATATTCATTTGTTTCTTTAAGGACTTGTTCATTGTTTGTTTCTGCCTGTTTATGGTATTCTTTGTATTTTCCTCAGAAACCACATTTCCACTGCCATCAGATGTGTTTTAGCCTGTCTGCTCATTGTCCATGCTTCACATCCATACACAAGTACAGGTTCTATGTAGCACTTCAACATTCTTTTTCTCGTTTCAATTGATATCTTTTTATTGGTCAATATGCTTTTCATCTTGCAAAAGACTACCTTAGCAGTGGCAATTCTTGTTCTAATCTCTTAGGCATCTCCCATCAGATGTTATGACTGTTCCGAGATAAATGTACCGATTCATTTGTTTAAGAATATGTCCTTTTACATGTATGTTACATTTTGGTATTTAATTCTTCCCAGTGATGACCATAGTCTGTGCCTTCTTACAATTCAGTTCTAACCCTAGTTGTTCACGGTGTGCAGCAACCGCATCTACTAAATGTTGCAGGTCCTGTTCATTGTCTGCAATCAAGACTGTATCATCAGCATGTCTAATGTTAGTGATGCATCGTCCGCCAATGTTGATTCCTTTCATATCTTCTATATTTCTGAAAATGTTTTCACTGTACAAGGAAAACAGATCTGGAGACATTACACAGTCTTGTCCCATACCTCTCTTAATAGGCTGATATTGACCTACTTCATTATCAATTCTCATGGCAGCTTGTTGTTTCCACTATATGATTTTTAAAAGTGTAAGGTCTTTTTCATGAATTTGTAGATCTTCAAGCATCCTTATCGTGTTGACATGTCTCACTTTATTGAAAGCCTTTATGTAGTCAATAAAACAAAGGTGTAGATCGTTGTTTACTTCTCAATCGGGCATGTGTCCTTAGTTACTTAATGATTATGCTCAGGCATACCTCAGAGTAGCTGCAGACACAGACCACAAACTGCATGAGGCGCTGGACGCAGTTAAGGGTCAGCGACTGATAAGAGGGAAATCATGGATGGTTCAGGCGGAGGATACGATCAGACAGGTGTGCCCTTGGAGAACATTAGGCGTGGAGAGGAGTGGGTCAGAGTGCCAGCGGAGCAGTCAGACTTGTGCAGAGTTATAATCACATTAAGCCGGGAGTGCAGGGAGTGGCCAGCAGGGGCCACGGAAGTGGAAATCCAGCAACTAATTCAGGACAATGCTCACTCGGGTGATGTGATTATCTACACAGATGGTTCGGTGTCAAGAGGTGAGAGAGGTGGCTGGGGGTTCATATCCAAAGCTAATGGTCGATGTTTGGGGCAGGAGAGCCTGGCATATGATACCACAACATACAGCTTAAGAATGGAAGTGGAGGCAGTCACTGCGGCTCACCGCTGGATGGAGAATACGACACACACACACATCGTGATTGTAACTGACTCAGAAATCATGCTGACGAGGGTGAGGACAGGCAGGCTTCGTGCGGAGTGGCTTGCTTCGCTTCGGAGGTCACGGGTGACAAGCATCGCCTGGATCTTTTCTCCGGGACATGCCGGTGTGCTGGGAAATGAAGAGGCGGACAGATTGGCTGGCTCTGCAGAACTTGGTGGAGTATTGATACATGACAAGGCAGACGTGGTTGCAGCCTTGTGGGAGCACGTGCACACCTCAGAGGAGCAAATTGATTACCATGGTCTGGCAAGAATGAGACAACGAGGAGTGACGAAGGGATGTGGCCGACGCTCAACGCTCAAAGGAAAGGCGAGACGGACTTATAATCAGATTGCTACTGGTACTATTAGTGTTAGAACTCTTCGCTGGCTGCTGAGGATGGGGACGGAGCACTTATGGGAATGCCTCGAATGCTGTGATGTCGATTCCTAAATCAATCAATCAATCAATCAATCATGATTATGCTCAGGATGATAGAGATGGGTGGGTCCGAAGAGAGTGGCTGCTGTCTCTGGAGTCGTCTCGGCTAGCAAAGTTTAGTTTCATCTTCGTGCCAAGGCATGCGGGTGTACAAGGGAGTGAGCAGGCTGACAGGTTTGCAGATAGGGCTGCTGTGGAAGGCGGATGAGCCATGGACAGACATTCTGAATGCTCTACGAGAAGTAAGTCGTCTACGAGAACCAAGCGACGACTGGGAATCTACAACCATGGTCAGGCTGCGAGAACAGCAAGTTAAAAGAGCTGTGGCCAAACAAGAACACTACGCAGGAAGCCAAAGAAGAGTATTAAACCACCACAGAACTGGTGTCGTGAGCCGCTACACGTTGCGGGATTTACTGAGGAGGGGATCCGAGCACTTATGGACTGAATGGTTCGATGTGCAATGAGGATGATCTGTCGACTAACTAGCTAACTAACTAACTAACTAACTAACTAACTAACTAACTAAATAACTAACTAACTAACTAACTAACTAACTAACTAACTTTGTTTACTTCTATAGAACGTTCAGTTACTTTTCTCAGTATATATACAGCATTTACTGTACCCCTGCGTTCTGCAAAACCACATTGTTCTTCTCCTTTTTCAGGCTGTATTTTCTTCCTAACTCTTTGTATGCTAATTCTTAGCAAAATGTTCGTGATGTGGCTCATTATACTAAGTGTTCGATGTTCATCACATTCCAAGGTTCCTGATTTATGTGAGATTGCAATAAATACAGAGTTACATAATTCATGTGGTATATCTCCAGCCTCATATATTGTATTCAGCAGTCTGGTAACCCTTATCTATTCCATATTCTTCTAAAGCATTAATCCTTTCTGGTTGTAATGTTCTCTGAATAGTTGGTCTTTCCATTTCTCATATGGTTAAGAGCATTCTGAACCTTTCACATAATCTGACCATACATGTAAAATTTAATCTTTTTCTGTTATTATTTTTCTTTATTTTGTCTCTACGCAGACTTATGACGTACGTGTTATTTGATGTGTAAGCTACAGAACATTTTAGTGCATTAGATTGGTATTTTTATTGTTGTGTTGTTTTTCAATTTCTATGGAGTTTTTCTTGAGCCATGGTTCTTTTGCCTCCTTACATAATTTTCTGACTTTGTGAATTTCTTCATATTTGGCAGGATTATTTTTGTTCTGTCTTCTTGTTTCCATTAGTTGTAAAATTTCTTCAGTCATCCATGTCTTACGACCCACTTTCTTTAATTTTGGAATATTTTTTTTCTGCAGCCAAACTGATTGAATTCTTCAACATTTCCCATTGACCATCCACATCTTGAAATATGATTTTTAGATCAGACAATATATCAAATATGTTCTTTACTTGTATGTCAAAATTATCTTGTATTTCATTGTCAATTTTCAATTTGCACAAATCATATTTAGTGTTTCCTGTTGTATACTTGACTTTCTTTAACTTTACCCTCAATATGCCTATAATTAATCTGTGATCACTGTAACAGTCTGCATTGGGAACTGTTTTTACCACTGTTAACGTATTTCGAAACCTTCTGCTAATCAAGATGTAATCTATCTGGTTTTCTATCCTGAAAGAACACAAGAAAGGACAAAAACAAATATATACAAGATTGTTGTTTTAAATTGCGCAATATAAGAATGGAAGAGATTTTGAAATGTTCAAAGAAATGAAAATATTGACAAGAAACGTTCAACCTCAATTAAATGTTATTTTTGACAAATTTGGAAATACATTAACAATATCTAGAAAGGTGGCAGAAATACTGCAGTGGAATGTATGATATGAATGACTGTGAGGATATGAATGTGATACATGAACAAATGACAGCAGAGACATAACCTGAATCCTCATTAGATGAAATTGCATGGGCAATAAAGACCTGAGGAATGGTAAATCACCAGGATGTGATGATATACCAGCTGAACTAATTAAAGTGGCAGGAGAAGAAAGCATACAAATCTATCAAGTACTTGTGTAAAAAAGAAATGGAAATATGGCATATGGCTAAAAGAATGGAACATAAATATCTTCATTCCAATACCAAAAAGGGCAACATGAAATTATGCACCAACTATAGAATTGTTGCCCTGATCAGTCATACAAGTAAAATTATACTAAATATCATAATGGAAAATCATCGTAAGAAAATATCAGAAGAGATTAACGTGGTTCAAGCTGGGTTTAGACAAGGAAGAGGAACAAGAGATCACATACGCAACATGCGTTTTATAATAGAGAAGTGCACAGAATGTAATATAAACCTATTCTCATGTTTTGTGGATGATTCAAAGGCATTTGACTGTACAACATCAGAAAAGTTTGGAAATCATGAGAATTATGGGCTTTCCTTCACATGTAATACAACTCACAAAAGTGCTCTATCTAGACCAATAAGCAACGGTTAGAATAGATAGCGAGACATCAGATTGGTTTGACATCAAGCAAGTAGTCCGTCAGTGTGCTGTCTCCCTATTTGTTTAACCTGTACGCCGAAAATATAATGAGAAATGTAAGAGATGATATAACCAGGGAGCAGTATGATGCCCTAAATATCGGTGGTAACGACATACCTGAGATTCGATATGCTGATGATACAGTATTATTATCCCCATCACAGAATGGTATAGAAACCTTAATAACCTCAATCCAAAAGAATAGTGAAAATCACAACTTATATCTTAACATAACAAAAACAAAGATAATGCATACAGGTAAAACTACTGTGGAGTAAGAAATATATGTTAATGAGGAAAAATTGGAGGTGGTGGAAAATATCGAATATCTTGAGTCATTGATTACCAACAATGGTGGCACAATAAAAGAAATGAAAAGACGAATATCTATTGCTCTTCAAAGACTAAAACAACTGAATAAATTATGGAGTGGGACAGACATGACTACAAAAATTAGACTTTCAAGAACATGCATCTTTCCCATTGCAACATACACCTGTAAGACCTGGACACTTACTAAATAAGCTGAACAGCGCATAAATGCATTTGAATATAAATGTTATAGACGGGTTCTAAGAATATTTTGAATAAAGAAAAGAACAAATGCATCTATACTTCAAGAGCTGAATAATGAAGAAGGCTCGCTATTAAAGACGATAAAACAAAGATTATTGAAATATTTCGGTCACTTGAAACATCATTAAAGTTTTGAGAGACGAATAACGGAGGGGTGTATACCTGGGAAGAGAGGAAGAGGAAACCAAAGAGAAGATGGGTGCAGGATGAGGCGGATGATCTCCAGATGAGTGTATCGGATGCGTGACATCTTGCTTATGATCGAGAAGTTTTCCGGAAGGATGTTATGGGAGCGAGGTTTTGCAAAGGACATGCTACTGAATGAATGAATGTTTTTTCTGAGTACTTTAGCGTCGTTTGGAAGTACTGAGCTAAACCTAGTGGAGTATACATATTTCATGTACTGTTTATTGTCTAGCGTGTATTTTACTGCCTTTTGCTTTGCAGTGTATGTTGCGCCCTTCTAGGAATGCCCCTGGTTGTGCGTGTGTCATGTATTTTCTATTGCCTAGTATTTCACCAGCCAGAGACCAGGGGAAATTTTATTACTAGAAGTCCACGTGAAAAAATCCCGGTCATCACCGGGGCTTGAACCCGGGACCTCCAGCACTCGAAGCGGACACCATATCTCGAGACCACGCAGCCCCCAAACTATTAAACTAATTAAACTATTGCCTAGTATGTATTGTGCCATCTGATTGTGTGTGCGTACTTGAGTTGTGTCAGTGTGTGTCTCTCTAACTCTCTCTCTCTCTCTCTCTCTCTCTCTCTCTCTCTCTCTCTCTCTCTCTTTCTTTCCCAAAAAAATGGCTGGGGTTGTCTGCGACGTCATTAAAGGATATTAACTAACAACACACACACACACCCACCCACACCCCCTCCCCTTCACACACACATATGCTACCTAATCGTGAATTATAACCAGGCTAGTGGGTTTATTCATCGTTTTATCGTTGTTTATTTCAAGCTATTTCAAGTTCAAATTTCTGCAGTGTACATTTTAGCCCTTGTTCGCCATTACTCTGTCGTAGGTCTTACGTCGGATACAGTATTATAGAATCATTTTAAAGGGTTGTTTATTTTTGTGCAAAACAACATCGAGATTTAGAGCGGGTCTTCACCAATTCAACACGTTTAGTGAACGCAGTTGTAAAATTCCCAGACATACAGTGTCGAAGGTTGAAAAAAAGCCGCATGGAGTTTGGAAGCGCATCGCTGATAGCAATATCATATCATAATTAGTATTCTTCTGTTGCTTTTTAATTTTAATTACTTGTTGTCTATTATAACATTAACTTATAACAACAAAGATACTTACAGGTCACTTGTCCTGGCATCATCTACAACGTCTGAACCGTTCATTTGAATCTGACCTCTAAACAACTGTGGGTCAGAAATTTTATATTTGAAAATAGCACAACACACTACCAAAAATATGAATGACCTGTTTTGGGTCAATTCTATTGTTGACATTCTTCCCATGCCACTATTTACCACCGTCTATTCGAGTACATTGTCCTAACCAAATGGCACTCAGTGAATGACGTAGTCAGTTTCGCACGTACCGCTGTACGTCACAGAAAGCTGCATAAGATTTAGGTCACTCTCTTGGGTTGACCTCAGTGTCAGGGGCTTTGAATTCATGAACAGCTGCAGACAGATGTGAGCACTAGCCTCTCATTAATCTACCCGATGTCTTTTGAACATTTCAAATGCATATATATTATAAATATCTTCTTCTTCTTCTTCTTCTTCTTCGTTCTTTCTTGTTCTTGTTCTTCTTCTTCTTCTTCTTCTTCTTCTTCTTCTTCTTCTGCTGCTGCTGCTTCACTTGCCTCGCCTGGAGCAGACATTGTCAGTCACGACACTAGAATCCTCTCTGTAAGTTGACACACAATCAGTGTGAAATAAATTACTTATATTCTTGTTTACTGTCCAACAGTGTTTCTACAAACACTTTTCCTTGTCTTCATCAGTCTGTCTATCCTTGGTTTATCCAATATAAATTAATTTCTCTACACTGTCTCTTCTCTTGTTATGCCCAATCAATTTTAATTGTTCCGTGGCAAGTTTTTCCTGTGACCATGGCGAGTAAGCTCTGTACTGATGACAAGTGATCCATGAGGGTCTCTAATGCTGTAGGCAGTCTTAAACATTAGGAAGCAGCTTCTTGTCCTTTATATGACTTTGCTCTCAACCTCAGAAGTCATTGGATGTTGTGGGTATACCATGCGATTTTACGTAAATAGCTTCATATTGCTTTCTGAACAGCAGGCAACTCATAGCATCACAATCAACACAAAGCCATCTGCTTTCAAATCGCCGGCAGCTGAATTCGAACCCTGGAATTGGTATGCTAGGTAATTATGAAACTGCGTTTCACTAACCCCTATTTGACAGACACCGACACACACACTCCAACACACACAAACATACCCCCCCCCCCACACACACACACATATATATATTCTTCTTCTTTAGCGTTCCGAGCCATTGAGGTTCTTTGCTGCAGATACAATCCGTCTCCATTCGTCTCTCTGGTTGACCCTCTCTTGCCAGTAGTTGATTCCAAGTGCTTGTAGGTCTGTATATGTATATTACCTCTCCATCGTCTTCTTGATATATATATATATATATGAAACAGGAGGTAGAATATCAAGGACAGGAAGATGTAATTTCCTATACTTAGGTGCTCAAAGACAAAGAAGCACAACACTGACTTTTAATGGGCCAGAGAAGAAAAGGACAATAAGGAAGAAATAGAGAAAGAGCACTGTGTATATTCTCCTCTGTTAACAAGAAAAGGGGTAGAATTAGACAGAAGATTCCAGGAGTTCTTAGGGCGGGGGATATACTGTTGTACACCCTAGACAGAAGATTACACTGCTGGACTGTAACAGGATCAATGAGTTTACACAACAAACTACAGACTAAACAAAACAAATTAAGAACAACAAAATTAGGTTTTTATTGACAGAACTGCATGATTTAGTGACAAACAGGCATCCTGTCATGTCACACAACTGACATATACAGAAATGGGAACCTATGTTCCCACAGTAATCACTGCTGCCTAACATCGCTATGCACATGACTAGGTACCCATCTCCACAAACCAACAAGGACATGGCAACAACAGAGCCTCAACGTAAACAACAACGGTAACAGCAGGTATGGACTCTATTGTAATCATCTCAGGACTCATGGACAGTTGGTACATACAGAAGTGGGAATCTGAAATCCCACAGTTAGAGATAACTGCTGCCTAGTACTAACTACAGGGGCGGTCTCTAAATGACAGTGAGACCTCAATCATGTTCAGTTGAGTCGAAGGGCACTCTCAATACCCACACAAGACACCCGCATCACATAAGTCGACTGGAACCAGATACAGCGAAAAACCATAACATAACGAATAACAAAACTATAACCCTAGCAGCAGAGATATAGTGACATAAACAGGTATAAACAGGTATACGAATGGGTATACGAAAGGGGGATGTGAGTGGCCTACGACATTAACCAGAGCTGGAGCTCAAGTTTGCTCTAGAACCACAACCATGGCCAGGGGTTACTACAAAGAGTGGGCTTACAAATTGCCAGTCATTTTTATGGATTTCCTCGGTCCTTGTGTGTGGGCCACACAAGCCAATCTTGGTTAAATCTAGAGGCATTTGTGACTCCCTGCTCTGGTCCAGTGACTGGGGAGGGCTGGTTAAAGCCTCCCTATTTGATCATATCTTCATTACTACAGCGATCTACATAATCTCTCCTTCGGCCACGGTTGCTAGACTTTGAGAGACCGGGAAACTGACACGCACCTCTATTTATCAGTGTGTTCCAGAGCGACTTCCCATCATACCCTAGGGGACTGCAAGGGACGCTGGTATTGGTAACATCATCATCATCATCATGTATCGCGTCAAGCGATTACACACACACACACATATATATATATATATATATATATATATATATATATATATATATATATATATATATATATATATATATATATATATATATATATGAATTGAAGAAATTGGTGACAACTGGCAAGATCGAAGGGAAGAGACCAACGGGAAGACCAAGAAGTAAATACCTGGATGGCTTGGCCACGTGGCATGGTCGAGACAGAAACACGGAGTTGATCCACGACTCTGGTGATCGAATGAGATGGCAAAACATGACTGGCCACGCTTATCCACATGGCACATGATGGATATATATATATATATATATATATATATATATATATATATATATATATATATATATATATATATATATATATATATATATAGTATGACCGGTCTCTCTGGCCGAGGGATTACACCACTTTCTCCGTAATCCCGTTTATCACACAGAGTCTCGTAGCGGGCGAGAACTGGGAACCGTTCGTCCCCCGCTGGTGACTTGCGGGATAACTGAGCCGGGCGCTCAGAAAGCAATGGCAAACTACTAGCGTAATCTTGCCAAGAAATCAACAGACAGCTGAAAGATGCTGCTGTTGACAGCGATGTCCTCTAAAAGGATATGCGAATTTTAAAAAAAAAAATTATATAGTATGAGGCGCCAGCTGTTCAGAAAGCAATATGAGATTACAGAACGAAATATTGCATAGTAAACAAAAACAAGCAAAATAACTTCTGAGGTTGATACATATGTTTGTATGTGCGCGCGTGTGTGGTGTGTGTGCGTGCGTACGTGTGTGTGTATATATAAGCGCTCGCGTGTGCGTGCATCTGCGTGTACAATTCAATTGTTATCTCAAACTTAAATCAACACGCAGGGGTGTTCAACTTGAAGTAACAGTCATATACAAATACCGTACCTTGTGCCGAGCGACTTGCATGATCGTGTCTATTTCCTTGTCCGTTACAACTTCATAGAAGAGAGCTACATAAGGCGTGATAGATACCAGCTCTTGCTTAAATCTGTTATACGGAAGTATGACTTCTTTATAACTGCATGAGATTCTGGGATCAAACTTTTTCTGAAAACACAATAGCATACTGTTAATTGTAGACTATTTCCAGTGTGCGTGCGTGCGTATGTGTATGTATGTGCGTGTGTGTGTGTGCGCGCGCACATTTGTGTCTATATACATATAGCACAATTCGCGGCAACTGCACAAGCCTGGCGGTATTCACCCCTCACGGTCAAGACACCCAACTTCTCCTATTCTAAACTGCAAGGTAGTATAAGCGGTAATGACAGTATCTTTACATGAGAACACCCACGTTACACATAACTACCTTTACCTTTGTTCTAGAATCTAGATGTATTGGTTTTACCTTTCCTCTAGAGCAGAGGTTCCGAAACCACGGCCCGTTGGCCACTTGTGGCCTGCCAGCTGTCAGAATGTGGCACGTGAGGCCTCGAGCAGTCATTTTCCGCAATTATCGTTATAAAAACAAGCAAAGTTCCAGACTCACCGAGGGTAACCTAGCTGCGCTTATGACTTTGAGCACGACAGATTTGTGCCCAGACATTGATAAACTGGCAACTGAACTTAGGTAACTGGTTATAAAGAACAATTACAATGGTATGAATTATATTGCACGACTTTTATAATTTTATTACGTTGTGGCCCGCATAACTACCGAAAATAGTAGATATGGCCCCCTACCCTATACAGGGAAATAACTATTAAATGTGTGATGTCACAATGGGCGAAACCAAGCTAGAGCACTATATTGGGAAGATAGCTACTAACTTTGTGATGTCACAATGGGTGAAGCCCGAGTTGAGCGCTATACAAGGAAGATAACTGTGAACTAACTGTGTGAAGTCACAATGGGTGAAGCCAAGCTAGAGCAGTATACAGGGGAGTAAACTACTAACTAACTATGTAAAGTCACACTGGATGACTTAGATTACACATCTAGTCCGAGGGATTTCCCGTATTCTTCTGTAAAGTACATCTCTCATGTTTCCAACAAGTGTCCTCGTTGAAGAATAAATCTACACGATTAAAAAAAAATAATCATAAAATGCAAGACATCCGCTTAATAAAAAGTTGTTTATGCACTGTTCTTTTGCACAGATGTAAATGACGGGCAATGGTTGAAGAAGCGGTGGAGAATGTGGAGGAAGAACACACGTGGAGAATATTAGACACAGAGAAGAAAATAAACGTGGACGTATTTACAAATGAAGACGTTAGTCGATCGCTGATCAAATACATGAAGATAAGGCAAATGAAATGTATATAGGTCAAATCAACTGAATATATTCTTCTTCTTCTTCTTCAGCGTTCCGAGCCATTGAGGTTCTTTGCTGCAGATACAATCCGTCTCCATTCGTCTCTCTGGTGGACCTTCTCTTGCCAGTCGTTGATTCCAAGTGCTTGTAGGTCTGTGTATGTATTATCTCTCCACCGCCTTCTTGGTCTACCTCGGGGTCTACGGTCATGTATTTCCTGAGTGTAAGCGAGTTTTGTTTCCCTATTATCTTCCATTCTTTCTATATGCCCCAGCCATTGTAGTCTATTAGCCTTCATGATACCAGTGATTAGCGGGGACTTAAAAAGATCATAAATGTCTTTGTTACTTCTTCTTTTCCACTCTACACTTTGTGTATATATAACTGAATATATGCAATAGAGAAGTTTACTTTGAGTTAAAATAAGGCAAGAGAGGCATAAGCAGACACAGGAAGGTTTACGTGGGAGGCTTAAAGAGCTGCCAACAAATAATAATATAAGCTATAAGAACTTCATTGCATATCAAATGGTGGGGTGAACTGGAGAATCATGCTTAAAACATCTTCGCAACAAACCAGCATTTGAAGAAGAAGAAGAAGAAGAAGCAGAAGAAGAAGAAGAAGATGAAGAAGAAGAAGAAGAAGAAGAAGAAGAAGAAGAAGAAGAAGAAGAAGAAAGAAGAAGAAGAAAGAAAGAAAGAAAGAAAGAAAGAAAGAAAGAAAGAAAGAAAGAAAGAAAGAAATACAGACAGACAGACAGACAGACAGACAGACAGACAGACAGAATGAAATGTATGTTATGTTAACGAATTGTTATATATAGGATGTGACAGCGCTGTAAGAATACCCACCTCATACATCGTGGGATGTTTACGTAGATAAAACTCGGCATCGTCTTTTTTTAAAAGATGCATTCAACACCAGCATTTTTCAGCTGTAGTTGATGTTTTTTGGCAAGATTATGGTCAGTAGTTTGCCAGTGCTTTCTGAGCGACCGGCTCACATACCCCGTAAGTAGCCAACGCGTCGCGATCCGCTGCCAAATCTCGCGCAGCTTTGTTCCTCGTGTGGATATACGGGATTATGGAGGAAGTCGGTAACCGCTTCGCCAGAGAGACAGGTGGCCGTGTCTAAGTGAGGTGTAAAAATACCTCTGGTGTGTAGACGGTGTGGCGACAACCTGGGAATGAAGCAGTCCCAAACATCTTGCCCGAAGTCAGCAACTTCAACGAATGCTATAACGATTATTTAGAAAGGTTTATTATTTTTAAATGAATAACGCGAGAGGCAACTAGTGATATTACCAGAGTTAGTTTATTTTGCAACAGAACATAATCTTTTGAAGTCCTCATTTGTTCGGAATGGCTTGAATATTTTGGGATGAGTGTCCAGTTCTCTTTCCAGTGCGGATACGTACGAATCTGGTTCATTTGCTGGTAAATAGATGTAAATCATAAGGCACAATAAATCACATGAAATATATTGACCCTCCTCGGTTTTACTGATAACGATAGTTATGAACTGCAACGATGAAAATCTACTAACGGCAAGCGTGACTAACATAATCGTAAAATTAACTATTGATTTGGCAATTGTATTTTGGTATTTGCGTAAAGGATTAAAATGTTTCTTGGCTGTGATTACACGATAGGTTATCAACACTGACGGCAAAGATATGGCTGCAGCATACACGAGGGCTATTGGGTCCGTTAATTTTAGGATTTCCAGGTGGAGGGAGAAGTCGGGGGGGGGGGGGGGGATAACACCACATATTCGCAGATTCAAGCTGGCTTCAGGACCAAATAAAACGTGATCGTTCCTCTTTCTTGAATTATATGTGAGCGTTTGTGTGTGTGTGTGTGTGTGTGTGTGTGTGTGTGTGTATGTGTGTGTGTGTACATGGGTGTGTGAAAGGAGAGGATGACATTTTGGAAAATTTGGTAATGACATTCTAAACATATGGTAAAAGGGTGCATGGGCCAAAAAAGGTTGAGAACCACTGATCTAGACCAACATGGTAATAAATATCTATTGAAAAATGAAATGAGTTAAACTGCAGAAGGGCTGTACACAAGTATCGCCATCATTGTTTAGTGGCGTGGGCGTTCACGTCTCTCCACAGAAGGCGGTTCTTGGTGTTGTAAGTCAGTTCTGTTGATAACAACGCTCCAAGAAGTCGTCATAGACTATCAAGCTGAGAAAACAGTACTTCCCACAATCTGTTAATTGGCACCTTGCCATCTTGACAAACGATAGTTTGTTACATTGCGCTTTAAAAGGGCTTAATATCTACAACCCATGGCGGTCACGAGTG
Source organism: Cepaea nemoralis (assembly GCA_014155875.1). Lineage (NCBI taxonomy): Eukaryota > Metazoa > Mollusca > Gastropoda > Stylommatophora > Helicidae > Cepaea > Cepaea nemoralis. Next base: position 42,472 of record JACEFZ010000033.1, on the reverse strand, counting down.
TGACTGTTAAGGCCAATTGGCGCTGTAAATTTTAGTCCACGGTAGATGTATGAGAAAACATGGTCATTTTCATTTTCAGCATCATGCACCATCTTACGCCTCACACGCTCGGTGTGTAACTTATCTGCAATAATGTTCTCCTTTGTCTTTATTCCATTTCTGATATTTTCCCTCCATGCAACACGTTCAGCGGCGACTTGCTCTCAATATGCATTATCAATGAATGTATCAATTATGTCCCGCTAACACACATCTTTGTATCGTAGTAGAGGCCGACCGTGAGATCTCCTACCCGTCTGTAATTCACCAAAACAGATGTCCTTTGTTATTCTACCATCATCCATCCTACTAACGTGCCCTATCCATCTAGGTCTACGAATACTGAGCATGGAACACACCGTCACACAACCTGATCTTTCCAATACTTCAGTATTTGTGATTTTGTCTTGCCACTTAATACCAAGTATTCTTCGCAGACACCGCATATGAAAGCTGTTTAAACGTTTCCCTTGGTGTAAGTTGTCCAGGCTTCACTGCCATAAAGAAGAGTACTAAGGACACAGGCTTGGCAGACGAGGACTTTTGTTTTGGCAGTAAGCATCCTGTTCTCCCAGACTCTTTTTGTTAACCTGTTCATTGTTGTTGCTGTCTTACCAATCCTGATGTTGATTTCCTGATCTAGGGATAATTTGCTATTTACCTCTGTGGCATAACCACTAACCACCATTATTCAGTTACCAAGAATGCACGCCAAAGAGAGGGGAGAAAATATATAACAATTGACTTCGCAACTCAAAACTGAAACCAAAACTTAAAAACTAACGCACCATCACAACTGGAACTGACCAAGTGACAGATGACGTCAATTCTGGGAAATATTTCATCAGCCAAAGCTCAGGAGATCATTGGACAAAACAGACATGTGACACCGCTTCCGCGCGAAACGCGTGTTTAGAATATGTTAATCGCGCACTTCTCCCTCAAACCGCCTGATGAACAGACGTGAAAGATTTTGTGACCAAATTTTCAAACAAGGAAGGCAGAATGTCTAGATCCGAGTGAATTCTTGGTGGCAACCACTTGGCAACCAATTGGCAACCAACTGGCAACCAATCAACCAAACCAGACCACAGAGAGAAAGAGATGAACCGCACTTGAGATGGAAGATGACTTGGCCATGAGCAGAGTATGGAAGCCTTCAGAGAAGCTACACGGGCAGAACTGAAGTGGATCCATCAGTCAATGGACCCAGGCTATCCTAATCTTCCCAGCGCAAGGGTACATTTCTATTAGGAAAACACACAACACTCAGTTTCAGGAACTGATACATAATTGTTGATTCATCATATCGACACTCAACATGTACAACATTCAAATGTTTACCATGTTTTCACACTTGTTGTTATCACACATATTGATGCTTATTTGTTGATAGTCTGTGACATGGGTCCTATATGCATTTTTCTAATTTATCTTGTATAAACTACCAGAGAAAATGTATGAAACGGCCTAGAGACACAGGCCCAGTCAATAAATGATGAACATGAACTGACCTTCTGTTGATTTGTCAGTCCAACCTATCTGTGATTCACCATCTTATGTGTGTACACCATGTTGTCAAGATCTATTGTGATTTGGTTATGTGTTTAATTGTTTAAAAACAAATTAACCCATGCAGAAATATTGAATTGGGAGAAAAGACTCTATGCCTATCAACTGCTCAACATCCATGCTTTCTTAACATAAATCAGGCTGAGAAAATTCTCCAGACTTTCCTCAGATAAACAGAAAAGGGGGCTCAAGAGCTAAAAGAATCCTTGGAGAAGAGGCAGAATCCCAGTTAGTATTTTCTATTCTCACCAGGGCCATAATTTACATCTCCTAGACTAAATTAATAAGACGAGGCCTGCAGATAACTCGAGGGTCATATTCTGGGGTTATTGAAGATAGAAGAGGATGGGGTCCAATTTCTTTGATTAGAAATGGGGCATGCACCACAGTGATTTCCCACTCCCTTCAGAATATATGACATATTGGGATGGCTACGTCCTGGATGGTTCCCATAAATAAATTAAACAATTACATAATACATTGTGTGTAATTAAACAATTACATAAGACATTGTGTAATTAAACAGTTACATAAAACATTGTATTACATAAAACATTAACACATATATCTTTAGATTTTGAACATTGTCATTTTCTGATATGATATAACAGACACCATGTGGGGTATTGATTGACAGCCACATGGTATGAATGACATTTATAGATAAATAAGAGTGGGTGACTGATCATTTCTTCTGAATAAGGAGGGCATCTTTCAAATAGGTTTATACTTCAGAAAAAGGTGCTCTAGGAGAAATATAGAGTGTGAATCTACTATTCAAACACTACTTATCTTCCAGAGAAAGTGTTCTTTTCCTGAGAAGTCTGATCTTACAGCATTTCATCAACCACCGGAAAATCTTATCCGGAGGGAAATCTCTGTCTAATTTCAGATTCTTTTCTTTTACTAGGGATTAATTCTGGTTACTTCAATGCCCGCTGCCTTTGGCTTTTCCAGCATTGACAGACAGACATAACATAAAGTGTTTAATATTGCACATGCTCTGTTGTATACTTGCAGATCAGGGACTGACAAGCTTACGCGGATCAGACCACACTGCATTTATATTTTTTTTTAGGCAGGGCAAATAAAGCAATAAATTCTAGGCATGGCGGAAACTGCTAAGTTTCGGGCCCAAATAACAGAAACAGGTAGCGAATGCGGGTTAGATGGCCCTGAGCTAGCTAACTATATTTCAGATGCATTCGACAAAAGAGAAAGACTGCAAGCGGAATTGGCCCTCAAAGAAAAACAGCTTCAGGCTGAATTGGCTGAGAAGGAAAAACGACTTCAAGCAGAAATAGAGGAGAAAGAGAAACGACTTCAAGCAGAAATAGAGGAGAAAGAGAAACGATTTCAAGCAGAATTGGAGGAGAAAGAGAAACGACTACAGGCTGAAATGGAAGATAAGGAGAGAGAGCGTCAATACCAATTGGAGTTGAAAAGAATGGAGACTGAATTGGAGATCCGAAGACTAGGGGAGGGAGTGGTCCCACACCCTCAACCTCATCAGGATTGCCAGTGACAGAACCACATCCTCACGTCTCCCACCTTAATTTAGGAGCGATGTCATTTCCTCTGGAACCCTTCAATGAACAGACTGACCACATCGAAGGATTTTTATCACGCTTCGAGGCAATTGCTGTCAGCTGTGGGCTTGAAGAAGGGAGATGGGCGACGAAGTTAGCGCAGGCTTTAAGATCTACCGCGTATGACGTGTTCTCGAGGCTCACTCGTGAGGAACAGCAGGAATACGAAACACTCAAAAAGGCACTCTTGAGCCGATTCGAAGTGGACGGGGATTCTTACAAAGCTCGTTTCAAAACCGCAAGGAAAGAACCGGGTGAGAGTTATGCGCAACTAGTTGAAAGACTGAAGTCATACATACAAAGATGAACTTGCTTAGGAGGATTTGAGGAAAGTTTTGAAGGACTCCGTTAAATGATCATCATTGATCAGATAAAGGGAAAGATGTCGAATGAAATGAAAGCATTCTTAACCCAAAACGGGGCTGACCGCCTAGAAACAATAATCATCCTGGCAGAGAGATTTGAAAAATCTCAGAAGGAGATTGGAGGAAAGGGACGTTCGAACAACACCCCCTCTCAAGATAAAGCTCCAAAGCCAAAAGAGGGTGAAAACACTTCAGCCACCAAGAAAAATGGGAAATCTAAGAAAAACACTCAAAACACAGCCCAAACAGCGCCGAAGAAGGAAAAACCATTCTGTACCCATTGCAAAATTAGAGGTCACACATTTCAGAATTGCAGGAAGAAGCCACCTCCACACACAGCGGCCTGTTTGGCCAACCGAAAAGAGAAAAAAGTGAGCACTGGTGAAACATCCAAACAGACACCTCATCAACACACAACATCTCGTATTCCGGTTGTAGAATCCATCTTGCTAAATGGATTCAAAACGACCTGTTTATATGATACTGGATTATCGTATGACTGTGTTGTTTCATCATCCTTAGTTCACGCTGAACAGGTGACAGAGGAAATAGTGGAATTACAGGGACCACTGAAGAGTTCAACGAATATGTCTCTTCCAGTGGCAAAAGTGAACATAGCCTCGCGGTATGTCACTGGGACAATCATGGCAGCAGTCTTGGACGATCCAATATATCCTGTAATCCTCGGCTGTAGATTTATCGTTCTAGGAGAACCTGTTCAACCTGTGGCGATGGCGACCATGATCATTCGATCCCAGGCGAAAAAGACTCCAGAAACAACTACGCCAATCCTTCGAACGGAGGAACTGAAGAGGGCACAAGAAGCCGACAGCACCTTGGATCCCTGCTTCAGAAAACTGCCAAAATCACATTTACCTCTACGTAAAGGTGATCTGTTCATGAAGTCAGCACTTCTTTACAGAAAAGCAGGACGAGCTGGACAAGAGTTTAATCAACTTGTTGTACCAACTCCATACAGGACCCAGATCTTGGAAATGGGTCACAGTCTACCATTCAGTGGGCATATGGGTATCAACGATACTACACAGCGGATTGCAACTCACTACTTTTGGCCAGGGATGGACTCAGACATACAACGGTTTGTAAAATAATGCCCACAGTGTCAGAAAGTATCACCAAAACACCGGACACAACCAGCAATGTTAGGTGATTCGCCCATCACTGGAATTCAATTTGAGAAAGTGGCGGTAGACATAGTCGGACCTCTCTCAGCAACGAAGATGCGAAAACCGATTCATATTAACGCTTGTGGACACAACAACCATGTGGGCCGAAGCGGTTCCTAAGCCCAGCTGTGACTCCAAACACGTCGCTGATGCATTATTAGGAATATTCACACGTCTAGGATTCCCACAAAGGATCTTGACGGACAACGGTTCACAGTTTCGTTGTAAGCTCATGGAAGAGGCCTTCAGACTTTTTCATGCACGCCATATCTTCAGTTCACCATATCACCCTCAGTCAAATGGACTTGTGGAAAGGTGGAACGGTACATTGATTAGTATCCTGCGCAAAATTGCCCAGGAGAAGACAGAGGATTGGGACTTGTATTTACCCGCAGCTTTATTCGCTTACAGGGAAGTACCCCATCACTTAACAGGTTTTGCTCCAGCCACACTGTTGTTTGGACGACAGATCAAAGGACCACTGGAGGCGTTACTTCGAACCTGGACCGATAACACTACAGATGATACAGTCGTGACTGCATCTACATATGTTGCCGAGTTGAAAAATTGTTTACAACACAGTTGCTCGTAATTTCAACCGCAAGGCAAAGGATAGAGAGTTAGAGGTAGGAGAGAAGGTGATGTTGCTGCTTCCAACCAGTCAGAATAAGCTGCAAATTGGATGGAGAGGACCTTGTGTAGTGACGGAGAAGATCTCACGTACCAACTACAGAATTTCAGTCAAAGGCAAGATGAAAGTATTTCACATAAACCTCTTAAAGAAGTATCATGAAAGACCCTCACCCACCGAACCTGCAAATCTGATGGCCATGAGTGTGGCTACTGAAGTCGAAGAAGGATCAACAATGGGAGTCAAGTACCCACTGCAAGCCAAAGAGACCTTTAAGGATGTGGAAATCAATCCCAACTTAACAAAGGATCAGCAAAAGCAGATTAGGGAACTTATGGCAAAATATGCAGAAGTACTTTCTGATAAGCCAGGAAAAACTGATTTGGAGGAATTTGACATGAAGTTAAATGACACAGTGCCTGTGCGAGTCAAGCCTTACCCAGTTCCTTATGCAAAGCAAAAGACTTTAGAGGAAGAAATACAACAGCTGCTCACCGCAGGGATAATCTCATCATCTGAATCACCTTACAGTGCTAGCGTCGTCTTATTGAGAAAGGCAAGTGGAAAACATAGACTGTGCATCGATTATCGACAGCTCAATGCCATTACTGAATTCCAAGCAGAACCTCTGCCTGATCAGAATAAACTCTTCACAGCACTCAACCGAGCTAAGTAATTTACTAGGATTGATCTCAGTAAGGGATATTATCAGATTCCTGTAAAACCGGAAGTTAGACCATGGTTAGCTTTCAGCACGCCTCGAGGACACTATGAGTTCAACGTTCTTCCATTCGGATTAAGTAATGCTCCCAGCGTCTTTACACGTATGATGAGAAAATTACTTGACCCACAACAGCATCAAGACATCAGTCACTTCATGGATGACATCCTGATCGCAACTGAAACATTTGAAGAGCATGTAGAAACACTGCATCTTTTGTACAGGCGCCTCAGAGAAATTGGATTGACGGCTTGACCAAAGAAGTGTCAAATAGGATTCCAAGAATTGGACTTTCTAGGTCATAAGATATCTCATGGATTGATAACTCCACAAGAGGGAAATGTGAACAAACTCCAGAGAGCACCTCGTCCAAAAACAAAGAAGGATGTAAGATCATTTGTATCCTTACGTGGATTCTATCAAAGATACATCAAGGACTTCAACACTCTGTCAGCACCTTTAACGGATCTTACCAAAAAGGGGAAACCAGAGAAAGTCACTTGGTCAGCTGACTGTGAGAGAGCTTTCACAGCACTAAAGCAGGCATTAACTGCTCATCCAGTCTTACATCTACCAGACCTCGACCAACCATTCGTGCTACGCACCTATGCCAGTAACATAGGAATTGGGGCAACTTTGTTGCAGAGAAAGGGAGATGTACCATCAGAGCTATTCCCTGTAGCCTATGCTAGCAGGAAATTAAATGCAGCAGAGAGAAATTACAGTACTATCGAGATAGAATGTCTTGCACTCGTATGGATTGTACAGAAGTTTCAAGCATACCTATATGGCAAACACTTCACAGTGCAATGTGACCATCAACCACTCATGTTTCTCGCAGCATCCAAGACTCTGAATGCCCGACTTATGAGGTGGTCGCTGCTTCTTCAACCTTACTCGTTCCAGGTTGAATACGTTCCTGGGAAAATGAATGTGGGAGCAGACTTCCTGAGTCGACACCCAGTGCCTGATGAACCAGGTCAATCAGATGCAGAAGAGAATACAAGGGAGGAAAACACGGGAACAGCTTGATAACTGAAAATGTTGGAAACATAGTTCCATACCGTAGAACGATCTGGGGTGGGGCCATGTGGCATAACCACTAACCACCATTATTCAGTTACCAAGAATGCACGCCAAAGAGAGGGGAGAAAATATATAACAATTGACTTCGCAACTCAAAACTGAAACCAAAACTTAAAAACTAACGCCCCATCAAAACTGGAACTGAACAAGTGACAGATGACGTCAATTCTGGGAAATATTTCATCAGCCAAAGCTCAGGAGATCATTGGACAAAACATACATGTGACACCGCTTCCGCGCGAAACGTCTGTTTAGAATATGTTAGTCGCGCACTTCTCCCTCAAACCGCCTGATGAACAGACGTGAAAGATTGTGTGACCAAATTTTCAAACAAGTAATGCAGAATGTCTAGATCCAAGTGAATTCTTGGTGGCAACCATCTGGCAACCAACCAACCAAACCAGACCACAGAGAGAAAGAGATGAACGCACTTGAGATGGAAGATGACTTGGCCATGAGCAGAGTATGGGAAGCCTTCAGAGAAGCTACACGGGCAGAACTGAAGTGGATCCATCAGTCAATGGACCCAGGCTATCCTAATCTTCCCATCGCAAGGGTACATTTCTATTAGGAAAACACTCAACACTCAGTTTCAGGAACTGATACATATTTGTTGATTCATCATATCCACACTCAACATGTACTACATTCAAATGTTTACCATGTTTTCACACTTGTTGTTATCACACATATTGATGATTATTTGTTGATGGTCTGTGACATGGATCCTATATGCATTTTTCTAATTTATCTTGTATAAACTACCAGAGAAAATGTATGAAACGGCCTAGAGACACAGGCCCAGTCAATAAATGATGAACATGAACTGACCTTCTGTTGATTTGTCAGTCCAACCTATCTGTGATTCACCATCTTATGTGTGTACACCATGTTTTCAAGATCTATTGTGATTTGGTTATGTGTTTAATTGTTTAAAAACAAATTAACTCATGCAGAAATATTGAATTGGGAGAAAAGAATCTATGCCTATCAACTGCTTAATATCCATGCTGTCTTAACATAAATCAGGCTGAGAAAATTCTCCAGACTTTCCTCAGATAAACAGAAAAGGGAGCTCAAGAGCTAAAAGAATCCTTGGAGAAGAGGCAGAATCCCAGTTAGTATTTTCTATTCTCACCAGGGCCATAATTTACATCTCCTAGACTAAATTAATAAGACGAGGCCTGCAGATAACTCGAGGGTCATATTCTGGGGTTATTGAAGATAGAAGAGGATGGGGTCCAATTTCTTTGATTAGAAATGGGGCATGCACCACAGTGATTTCCCACTCCCTTCAGAATATATGACAACCTCAGATCCTAGATATGTAAAATTATATACTATCTCTAGTTCGGAGTCGTCAATAAAGATTGATGGTGCACCTTTTGATATAATGTGTGTCTTCATTTTGCTAATTGTTCAACCAATTTCAGAACAAGCATCGGAGAATGCAGATAGTAGACGTTGCAATTCTTCCTCAGAGTGGGTCGTAATTGCAGCATTATCTGCAAAAAGCAACTCCCTGATCAGTACTCTCCTAATTTTGGTCTTGGCCTTCAATCTCTGAGCATTGTAGAGGCCGTCATCTGAGCGTGAGTGAATGTATATACCACCATCCTGATCATTCATTCATTCAGTAGCGTGTCCTTTGCAGAACCTCGCTGCCATAACAACCTTCCGGAAAACCTATCGATCATAAGCAAGATGTCCCGCGTCTGATACACCCATCTGGAGATCATCCGCCACATCCTGCACCCAACTTCTCTTTGGCCTTCCTCTTCCTCTCTTCCCAGGCATATATCCTTCCATTATTGTTCTCTCTATACTTTCGTGACGTTTCAAGTGACCGAAATATTTCAATTTTCTTTGTTTTATCGTCTTTAATAGCCAACCTTCTTCAATATTCAATTCTTGAAATATGGATGCATTTGTTCTTTTCTTTACCCAAGATATTCTTAGAACTCGTCTATAACATTTATATTCAAAGGCATTTATGCGCTGTTCAGCTTGTTTAGTAAGTGTCCATGTCTCACAGGCGTATGTTGCAATGGGAAAGATGCATGCTCTTAAAAAATCTAATTTTTGTAGTTCTGTCTGTCCCACTCCATAATTTATTCAGTTGTTTTAGTCTTTGAAGAGCAATTGATAGTCGCCGTTTAATTTCTGTCATTGTGTCACCATTGTTGGTAATCAGTGACCCAAGATATTCAAAATTTTCCACCACCTCCAATTTTTCCCCATTAACGTATATTTCTTTCTCCATAGTAGTTTTGCCTGTATGCATTATCTTTGTTTTTGCTATGTTAAGATATAAGTTGCGATTTTCACAATTCAATTGGGTTGAGGCTATTAGGTTTTCTATGCTATTCTGTGTTGTGGATAGTAATACTGTATCATCAGCATATCGAATCTCTGGTATGTCATGACCGCCGATATTTAGGGCTTCATATAGCTCCCTGTTTATATCATCTCTTACATTTCTCATTATATTTTCGGCGTACAGGTTAAACAAATAGGGTGACAGCACACAGCCCTGATGGACTCCTTGTTTGATGTCAAACCAATTTGATGTCTCGCCATCTATTCTAACTGCTGCTTGTTGGTCTAGATAGAGCATTTTTATGAGTTGTACTACATGTGATGGAAAGCCCATATTCCTCATGATTTCCCAAATGTTTCTGATGTTGTACACAGTCAAATGCCTTTGAATAATCCACAAAACATGAGAATAGGTTTACATTAAATTCTCTGCACTTCTCTATTATTAATCGTATGTTGAATATGTGATCTCTTGTTCCTCTTCCTTGTCTAAATCCAGCTTGAACCACGTTACTATCTTCTTCCATTTTCTTACGAAGTCTTCCTATTATGACTTTCAGTAGAATTTTACTTGCATGACTGATCAGGGCAACAGTTCTATAGTTGGTGCATAATTTCAGGTTGCCTTTTTTGGTATTGGAATGAAGATAGTTCTCTTCAAATCTTTTGGCCATATACCATATTTCCAAATCTTTTTACATAATGCATGATATATGTGTATGCTTTCTTCTCGTCCCACTTTAATTAGTTCAGCTGGTATCTCATCACATCCAGGTGATTTACCATTCTTTAGGTTCTGTATAGCCCAAGCAATTTCATCTAATGAGGGTTCAGGTTCTGTATCTGCTGTCATTGGCTCATGTATCTCATTCATATCCTCACTGTCACTCATATCATACATTCCACTGCAGTACTCCTGCCATCTTTCTAGAATTGCCTACATTATGTTAAGGTATTTCCCATCTTGTCACAAATAACATTCAATTGAGGTTGAGCATTTCCTGTCAATAACTTCATTTCTTTGAACATTTCATAATCTCTTCCAGTCTGATGATATTGCTCTATTCTGGTACAGCAATCTTGTATATATTGATTTTTGTCCTTTCTTGTGTTCTTTCTTATTTCTCGAGTTAAAGATTTATACTTTATCCTGCTGTTATAGGATTCATCTCCTTTCTTTTTCAGCTCCCTTCGTTGTTTTATTAATTCTAACGTGTTTGACGTAATCCATGGCTTAAGTTGCTTTTTCTTGGTCGGAATTAAATCTTTGGCTGCAGTTATCAAGATATCTCTAGCTTGTACTGCCAGTTCATCAGGTGTCATTTCCTCTTGTACAGACATCAAGACCCCAAAGCGGTTCCTAATTTCTATGTTGTATGCATCTGGTATTTTTGTGAGATCAAAACGAAGTGGCCTTGGTCCTCGGGTAAGTTTTTTGAGTTTTAATTTCAGATCTGCTTCTAATAACTGATGATCTGTATCACAGTCTGCACTTCGTAGGGTTTTTGCAGATGTTATTCTTGGTCTCCATCTTCTTGGTAATAAAATATAATCAATCTGATTTTTGGTAATAATGTCCGGAGACTTCCATGTGAAGAGTCTTCTTGGATGTTGTTTAAAAAGCGTGTTGGCTATCGTGAACTCATTTTCTGTGCAACATGCAATTAATTTGTCACCTGCATCATTTCTATTTCCCAATCCTGATCACGAAAGGCATATTTCAGTAGAAGTGAAAAGTATATTCCAAAGAGAATGGGAGCTAGTACAGAACCTTGCATAACTCTACTCTTGATTTCAAACTCTTCTGAAGTTGCACCATCAAACTTGATTATACCCTTCATGCCTGTGTGACAGGTTTCCACAATGCACAGCAGAGTTGGTGGGCAGCGAATCTTCTTTAATGCCTTGAACAGACCATCACGACTGACCACATCAAATGCCTTTGTGAGGTCGACAAAGGCATTAAACAGTGTATGATTGTGTTCATGGCATTTTTCTTGCATTTGTCGCAATAAGAACATCATATCGATGGTAGACCGGTTCTGTCGGAGGCCACACTGTGATTCGGGGTAGACTTGATCTCCCAGGACTTGAAGTCTGCGTAGAACAATTCTGGAAAATACTTTCCCAACAATACACAGAAGCGAGATACCCCTATAGTTGTTACAGTCGCTCCGAAGTCCCTTATTCTTGTATAATTTTATGATGCTTGAGTCTTTGAATTCCTGTCCTATTAATTATATTAATAGAACTAATAGCATAGTTCTATTAGCTTGTATAGTGAGTGTGTCTTGCCCACTCCTGATAACCTCTATTTGAATCCCATGCTTTCCAGGAACCTTGCCAGATGCAAGTTCATTTATAGCACACTTAACTTCTGTTATGGTGGGAAGCGTGTCTGGGTGGTCAAGAGGTGGCAATGCCTCTATGGCGTTGAGGGCATCAGCCGCTAATTTTGTCTAACTTGAGTAAAGCTCCATATAGTGCTCTACCCATCTGTCCATCTGCTGTTTCTTATCAGTTATGATTTTTCCAGTCAAGGTTTTCAGTGGTGCACTTCTTTTGATCATTGGACCACAGGCTTTCTTTATCCGTTCATACATGCTTCCGGTGTTTTCCGTATCACTTGCGATTTGAATGGACTCTCATAACTTGATCCAATAGTCATTTGCACACTGCCTGGCAGCCTTTTACACATCCTTCCTAGCTTGCTTCAGCTCACTGAGAGTTTTACGCGTTGGTATTTCCTTGTTTCTTAAGAGAACTATCTTCTTCTTATCAATCAAGGGCTGCAGTGTCTAGCTGTTTGCCGCAAACCAGTCCTGCCTCTTATGATCCACAGTGCCGTAAACCCCTACCGCTGTTTTATAAAGAGTTTCCTTAAGTTGACCCCACTTTTCACTTACTGTACAAATTTCTGATGTATCAGTGAAAGCGTCTTCAAGTTGCTGTTGGAACTCAAAGCACTTATCAGGATCGAGGGGGTTAATAATATTAATCCTATGGCTAGATTTGTGTTTAGCTGTGTAGATTCTCTTTGGTCTCAGTCTAACTCTAGCAACAACCAAAGAATGATCTGTATCACAGTCACCACTGTGGTAACTTCGAGTTAATGATGTTTGTTTCAGATATTGTCTCCGTGTGGTGATTACGTCCAGCTGGTGCAAATGGCCGGTTCTTGGATGTTTTCATGTGACCTTATGCAGCTCTTTTGTTTTAAAAAAGGAGTTTGTAATACATAGGTCATTTCTGGTGCAATGCTCCAGCAGCCTTTGCCCATTTTCATTCACGCGACCGATGTCGCGCCACGCACCACGCAACTCGAGTCCTTGCCCACACGAGCGTTAAAATCACCGAGCATATAAATATAGTCGGATTTTCGAACTGCCTTGATCACAGAGTCTAGCTCCTCATAGAACGAATCCTTCACATCATCAGAGGAATCGAGTGTCGGTGCATATGCAGTGATAATTGTGGCAAAACCACAATAGGTTGCCAAGCGCAGGAATAATAGTCTTTCATTACATCCAGCTGGAATTTCAATCATTTCCAGTAGCGAATTCTTCACTGCAAAGCCCACACCATGTTGCCTTTTTTTCTGCCTGCCCTCTACCCTTCCAAAAAAAGGTGTAATTGTTTTCATTGAGTGACCCTTCCTCAGCAAGGCGAGTCTCCTGCAGGCCAGCAATATCAATGTTAAGACGATTGAGTTCGGCATCAATCACAACCGTTTTTCTCACATCGTCAATATTCGTGAGGTCAGTGGAAAATCCTGGACACATGGTTCTTATGTTCCAGTTTGCATGCCGCAGTTTGATGTTTCTAGTTTTATTTTTATTAGTGCCTGTTGCATTGTTTTAACAGCCTGCGATTCAGATTTTGTCCTAGCCCCAAGCACCCGTTGAAGCAGGCAGGCTGTGGCGAATCAGCACCCAATTGGCCGGAGGCTGCCCAGCTTAAGGTGGGCGGTAGCTGATCAGTGACACCTGTAGGTGTCTCCCACCGTCAGAGGCAACGCGTGTCTGTGGCAATTGACTACGACTTATAACCCGTAACTGCTACCTTTGGCTTTGATTCTGAGACCGTTTAAGACCAGGGATGGAGTTATACCTCTCCATAGCACAAAGCCTGGGCTAACATATAGAGACCATGTGTTTCCCATGCAGCATGATCCCTCACTCGGCCTGCCTAGTTCACTAAAGAGGAATGGTAATACCTATACATCTGGAACAAGATAAGCTGCAGAAGCTGCCAGATCAGTAAAGCAATGCTCTAACTGTTCGCATGTCGGAGCTTCGATTCTAGACCAGCTTCCAACCAAGACTTAGGGCCTGGTCTACCCTGCCATGACATTTTGTCTTTAGGTTGCATTTCCTCGCATCAGGATACGGATTGTACCCTCCCAATTGCGCTCTTCCGCCCGAAGCTGTTGGCACAATGTGGGGTGTCGGTCTTGGTAAGTACCTAATATTCGGCGTAGACAGAAAGCAGTTAGTACCGTCTACTGTCATACGGGACCTCAGTCATATCTGACAAAGTCCTTACACTTTTCTCTCAATCAGCATCTGTCTTTTCTACTGCCAATATTTCCAGTCGTCGCGATGTTCTCTAATGTCTCACTTCCCCAAAGAATATTGTTTGTATCGTTCTTAAAGTTGTGTGTAATCATCCACTTTCATTTGATTCATCCTGGCAATCTTATTTTCTTTCCCCTTCAAGTCCTCGTTCCCGTTGTCCTCTCCTCATTCCACTTCCACTTCTCCTCCACTCTCTTCCCCTCTTCAGCAAAGTCGAAAGCTAATGAGACACAAGGTGTTGGCAGACTCTTGACATTAGCAAATTATGAGCTGGTGTACAGACAGGGAAAGTTTGGCTGCAGACTTACAGATGGCAGTAAACAGGGTGGCGGAATGGTGCAAGGATGCAGGGGCCGTTATAAACCCCAACAAGGTATGGGTTGTGTTGTACTCACTGGATAACCGGATTGTGAAGGCAGATGTCGCATGTATTATATTGAATGGATGTCCTCTTTATAGAGAGTAAATTGCAGAATCTGGGTATCACCTTCGACATGTGTATGTCTTTTAAAGATCATGTGGAGGCGTTGGTGGTGAAGGCTGGTAGGGGACGTAATACATTGAGAACGATGGCAGCAACCGGGGTAGAGCAGAGGATGCTTTACATGATCTTTCAGCAGTTAATAATGTATGTCATGGATTATTATTTAGGACTCTTGACAGTATCAAAGAGTCAGTTGAAAGGTTGGAGCGCATACAAAATACGGCCATGCGGGTGATCCTTGAGTGCACAAAGGCCACACCAATTATATGCATAAGGCATATCCTGGCATTACCAACAATGGCGAAATAGGCATAGGGTCCTTTAAGCCAAATGGTACCATAGAGTTGCTACAGATAGGGATGAAGCCATGGATATGGTCAGACTTCCGGTCACGAACATGGAGGATAGGCAGTGAAACCGGTTAAGGCCTCTGGAGTGTTTATGCTCGTGGCCACCGTTTGCATTCGCATTTTCCTCATGTTGGACTGGTAGTTTACGGTTCCGTCGCCCTGCTACTGAGTTCAGTGCGTGGCGCGACGCTTTGAGCTGTGAATTTCATGTGAAATGCTTTTAAATCTGCCCGAGTTTGTGAGAGCGTGAACTGCATGTTCAGAGCAATGGCGGCTGGCTGTGTCCCAGAATTGACCGGTTTTTGTGCCTTATGTAGAAATGTGTGGCTGCTGGTCTTCTGGTTGACGGCCGCTTCCTTTGACGATGAACTGTGTTTCGTTGAGGACTGTTGTTTTGGCATTCTGGAGACGGCTTTATGTACCGTGACATATTTTAAACATCTGTCAGATGTGTTATGGAGTGAACTGCATGCTCGGAAAATGGCGTAGCTGGCTAGAAAACATATAGAAACGGAACAATAACGTCTAGAAATATCTGCAATGCATGGCGGCTGGTTGTGACGCAGAAGTGACAGGTTTATTGCTATGATTTCTAATGATTGCCATTTCCATCGATGATGAACTGTAATTTCGTAGTGGACTTTTGTGTTGGCATTCTGGCGACGGACATTATGTATAGTGAAAATTTTTACATATGTCTGAAGTTCTTTTGTTGCGTGAACTTCATTTCTAAGATAAAATGGTGTGGCTGGCAAGAAAACATCTAGAAACGAAACTCCAACATCTAGAAACATCGAGACTTTGTAGGTGAACACCTGGTTTGGAAAGTGTCTGCCACTTCCATCAAGGATGAATGGTATGGTTCGTGGAGCACCTTTTGTGGTGACATTCTGGTGGCGGCATTATGCACAGTGTGCCTGATCGGGCTGTTGTTTGTCGATACTCCTCTCTTGTCCACTTTTCACATGGGGCAGTGAGGAATATTTTATGTGATATTCATTGGCACAGGAACGTAGCATAATGGAGACGACCCGTTGCTGTGATGTTGGAACCGCGACTGAACTGAATTGAACTGATGATATTTTCAAGAGTCATAGACTAAGACGAGGCAAGTCCTGGATGGCACAGGCATAAATTTCTATACGTCAGGTGTGTGGTCCAGAGACCATCAATCGAAAAAAATAATGGGTTGAACTGGCACAGTGTAATAGTAACACTGGGTCGTGAGTGCAGAGAATGGGCAGCGGGCCGCACAGAGTTTGAGGTGCAACAGATGATCCAGAGTAATACACATCAAGGTGACATAGTGATCTATACTGATGGGTCAGTGCTGAGAAACAGAAGAAGTAGTTGTGATTTCATTTCGAAGGCTAAAGGACGATTCTTGAAAAAGGAGAGTATGGCATATGAGGCAACGACATCCAGCATGAGAATGGAGGTGGAAGCAGTCACAGCGGCATTCTGTTGATTAGAGGAGACCACTGCAACACACACTGTATTCATTACGGACTCAAGAACTATGCTCAGTAAGGTAGGAGAAAGGAATGTTTCGTGTAGAATGGCTCATCTCGCATCAGAGTTCACAGATTGTGAGAATTGTATGGATTGTTTTTTTTTTGTTGTTTTTTTTTGCCCAGGGCATGCTGGAGCTTGTGGGAATGAACAGGCTGATAGGCTGGCAGGGAATCTCGTGGTAGATTACTTATAGACAAGGGGAAGTGGTCGTGCGACTGTGGGATCAGGTGCAGAAGATGGAGGAACAGATTGAGAACCCGTATGTGGAAAGGATGAGATTGCGGGGGATTGGCAGAGGTTCTGGTAGAATCTCAAACCTGAGAGGGAAGACCAGGAGAAATTTCAATCTGATATCGGTGGGAACGATTAGTAGTGTGTCTCTTCGCTGGCTGTTGAACAAGGGGCTGGGGTGCTGACGAGAATGTCGTGTTTGCTGTGATGTCAGTTCATAGATATAGTCAACTCAACTCTCTTTCCCTCCGAATTCTCTTTCCCTACTTTTTCTCATACACGACATTCCTCTTCGGCTTCTTTTTGTTAATCTTCTTCTTCTTCTTCTTCTTCTTCTTCTTCTTCTTCTTCTTCTTCTTCTTCTTCTTCTTCTTCTTCTTCTTCTTCTTCTTCTTATGTATGATGTGTGTGTGTGTTGGTGTGGGATGTGTGTGTGGGAGGGGTATGTGTTTTTTGGGCGTGTGTGGGTGGGTGGGTTGGTGGAGCATGTGTGTGTGGGTGAGTTTGTGTGGGTTGGGGCATGTGTGAGTGGGTGGGGATGTGGGTGAGGGATGTGTATGTGGGTGGTTGCGATATGTCTGGGTTGGTGAGGGGATATGTGAGTGGGTGGAGGGATGTGAGGTGGTTGGGGCATGTGTGTGTGAGTGAGGGATGTGTGTGTGGGTTGGTGCGGGATGTCTGTGGGCAATGGGGGATGTGTCACATAACATGATAATATGCATTGTTTATGCTTACAACATTCATTTGACACATGATAATATGTATTGTTTATGCTTACAACATTCATTTGACAATGTTCTTTTTTTTCCCTATGTTAATGTATCATGTACTGTTGATGAACGAAAGATGAGTGATTGGAAGGGCCGAATGTAAGACGGGTCTACGTGCCCAATTTGTAACCCTTTTTAAATAAATTTCAATTCAATAAATAAAGTTCAATTCAATTCAATTCTTCTTCTCCTTCTTCTTCTTCTTCTTCTTCTTCTTCTTCTTCTTCTTCTTCTTCTTCTTCTTCTTCTTCTTCTTCTTCTTCTTCTTCTTCTTCTTCTTCTTCTTCTCGTCCTTCTCCTTCCTCCTCCCCACCTCTTTAGTCACCTTCATCATGTATAATCGCTTGTCAACTGGTGTCAGCGATGACACCTCATCACAACCCCAGTTTTCCAGCAGCATGTAATGAATGCAAAAAGTAAAAATACATTTATGCTCACAACTAGCGCTCCGAGCTTTCCGGTACATTTCATTGGCCTTCACCGTGTTGCCTTGCTTGATTTCCGGTGCGATAAAATAAAGACAAAAGTATTCGTATAGAAAATGCTGTGGTTAAAGTTATAATAAAATCAGTGTTATTCTACTTGTTATTTTCACATTTACGCAACAACACTAACCTTACAGTAGTTATATTATTCAAGGATGGAGCGGTAGAACAGTGGCTAACACGCGTATCAATCACTTGGTGATCATGGGTTCCAATACCCTTTTAGTAAACCATTTTAAATTAACCCGGGCTGGCATGTCCATTCAACCTAAAATAAGTACTAGGGAATGTTATGGGATGTAAAAGCGGCGATGAGTTATTGACCACTCTATCCATTGAATGTCGATGGGTCTATAAAAAATAGGACTAGCACCTTATACCGTGATACTAACAGCATCAATCACCAGAGCCGATTGGTGTATGGACATGTGGTCCTAGCGTTAAGGGTGAAAAGGGGTCTATTGCTTACTTGGCGGTGGAGGGACTGGTGGCGTTGTGGCTAGATACTTGCCTGCGACCCGGTAGTCATCGGTTCCATCCGCAGCTGGGCGGGCTCGCATGTTACAAATTGACGTCGGCTTCCAAGTGGACTATGCCTGGAATATGTACCAGGAATGTCTTGGGAAGAAAAGTGGGGTCGGTGTGATACTGACCACGGTTATCATCGAGTGCCGAATGGGCTTTAAACATTTTAGAGTAGCACCGTATTCCCGATGCGTCTTTATGGGGAAAGAGACCTTTAATTGCTAACTTTACTTTCTTAATTTACTTTCTTCACTTACTCTAGTTTCGTTACTTTAATCACTTACTTTACTGACTTTACTCACTTACTTTACTTTTCTTTGCTTACTTTGCTCACGTACTTTAAAAACTTATTATACTTTACTTATTTACTTCACTTTCCTACTTTACTTACTTACTTACTTACTTACTTACTTAATTTTCTTACATTACTTATTTACTTTTCTCACTTACTTTACTCACTTTTCTTACATGCTTTACTCACTTTACTTACTTACTTTGCTTACTTTCTTTAATCATTTACTGTACTCACTTTACTTACTTACTTCACTTACTTACTTTACTAACTTTACTTATTTATTTTAATTACTTACATTACTTACTTTCCTTATTTTACTTACTTACTTTGCTCACTTTACTTACGTACATACTTACTTTACGTACTTTATATACTTACTTTACTCACTTACTTCATTCCCTCACTTTGCTCACTTACGTTACTCACTTTACTTACTTACTGTACTTACTAACTTTATTCACTTACTTTCCTCACTTTAATTACTTACTTTACTTACTTATTTACTATACGTATTTTATATACTTACTTTACTTACTTACTTTACTCACTTTATTCACTCACTTTGCTCACTTATGTTACTTACTTTACTTCACACACAATTACGTTACTCACTTAATTTACTTACTTTACTTATTTTACTTATTTACTTTACTTACTGACTTAACTTATTTTACACTTTAATTACTTTACTTTCTAACTTTACTCACTTACTTTACTCACTTTACTCACTTTACTTATTTACTTTACTAACTTACTTTCCTTACTTTACTCACTTACTTCATTCACTAACGTTACTCACTTACTTTACATCCGTTACTTATTTACTTTACTTCCTTACTTTACTTACTTACTTTACTTATTTACTTTACTTACTTACTTTACTTACTTACTTTACTTACTTACTTTACTTACTTACTTTACTTACTTACTTTACTTACTTACTTTACTTACTTACTTTACTTACTTACTTTACTTACTTACTTTACTTACTTACTTACTTACTTTACTTTACTTACTTACTTACTTACTTTACTTACTTACTTTCTTTACTTACTTACTTTACTTACTGATTTTACTTACTTACTTTACGTACTCTACTCACTTATTTTACTTAATTGCTTTATTTGCTTACTTTAATTACATACTTTACTTACTTACTTTATATACTTTATTTACTTACTTTATTTGCATACTTTATTACATAGCTTACATGCACCCTCTGTGGACGAACATTTACAGCGTGAATCGGTTTTATCAGTCTCATTCGCTACCGCCATGGGTGGTAGTTATCATACCTTTTTGAAGCACAATGTAACAATCTATCGTCTATCAAGACGGCAAGGTGCCAATGTAATTACACACTTATTTTACTTACTTTAATTATTTACTTTACTCATTTACTTTACACACTTTATTTATTTACTTTACTTACTTACTGTACACACTTTACTTATTTACTTTACTCACTTACTTTACACACTTTATTTACTTTACTCACTTACTTTACACACTTTACTTATTTACTGTAATCACTTACTTTACACACCATACTTATTTACTTTACTCACTTACATTACACTCTTTAAGTATTTACTTTACTAACTTACTTTACCCACTAACGTTGCTCACTCACTTTACTTACTTTACTCTCTTACTTTACTTACTTACTTTACTCAGTTACTTTACTCACTTACTTTATTTACTTTACTTATTTACATTTATTTTCTTACTTTACTTACTTACTTTACTTACTTTACTTCTTTACTCACTTATTTTTCTCACTTGCTTTACTTGCTTACTTTAATTACATATTTTACTTACTTACTTTACTTGCACACTTTATTACGTAGCATACATAAAAACACCTCAAGGCATTGACAGAGTTCTCCACTTATACTACTACGTTATTTCCAAAATTCTCTGTCTCCTTCTCACTCTACCTCTCTCTTTCTCTCTCTGTCTCATATTCTACGTTACGCTCTCGTTTTTATCGGTCTTTCTCTTTTCTATTTTGTGTACATCTCTCTCTCTCTCTCTCTCTCTCTCTCTCTCTCTCTCTCTCTCTCTCTCTCTGTTTGTGCGTGTGTATGTGTGTGTGTTGCCCTGTTATCTCCGCCTCTCTTGCTCTCTCTCTGGATCCCAATTATCCCCGTCTCTCTCTATCTCTCTATCTCTATCTCTCGCTCTCTCTCGCTCTCTCTCTCTCTCTCTCTCTCTCTCTCTCTCTCCCTCTCTCTCTTTCTGTGGTTCTCTTATGTCCATCATTCTCCAATCCAATTTTTTTCTTTCACTCCCTTTCTCTCTCCGCCAGTCTGTGTGTCTGTCTGTAACTCACTCTCTCTATCTTACCCCCTCTCTGTCTCTGTCTCTCTCTGTCTCTCTCTGTCTGTCTCTCTCTCTGTCTCTGTCTCTCTCTCTCTCTCTCTCTCTCTCTCTCTCTCTCTCTCTCTCTCTGGTTCCTCCTTGCCCATCATTCTTCTGTTCTCCTCACTCACTTTCTCTCAGATCCCCTCGCGTTATCTCTTGCTGGAACAATTATTGCTTTCACGTTTATACAAATAGCAAATAAAGTGTGCCAGTTTGTTAAAATCAACAATGTCGTTGATGAATGCACAAGATCAGTTATCCGGTATCTTCGTTGCACTCCGGACATGTCCTTAGGTGCTCAGATCCTCCCCCCAGCATATGCATCAGCGTCCGGTAGCTAATAGTGCCAGTTCTGTGTTGGTTGACGAGGCACTTTGCTTTCCCGATGTACCTCTCGAGCTTGGCCGTGCCGATTCTTACTCCCAAGTCTTTCATCCTGGACAGCGATGTGGATTCACTGACGTCAAAGCCCTCAGTTCTCGCCATATCTTTAAGGACGTTAATAACATCGGCACGATCCATGGGCTGGCCATCTACAGGGGGTGCAGAGCCAGCCAGTTTATCAGCTCGTTCATTTCCCTCGACTCCCGCATGTCCTGGGACGAAGATGAAGGTGACTTTACGGACAACAGACTTCCGCAGCGATTTAGTCCACTGTCTACGTACAGATCCAGCTTCGACCTTCCGAATCGTGCTCATTGAATCACTTAGTACACACACGTTGGTATAATGCTGTGATCCCAGCCATATGAAAGCCTGTGTAACTGCCATCACCTCCATCGTCATGCACAAGAATGCACAAGAAAGATGGTCTATGCTTCTCACATACAGCCATATAGTACTGCTCAACAATCTGTGATGGCATCCAACATTCAATCATCAAGCGAATTTGACATTCAGTCCAAGTTTTCCTTCAACTTTGTGGACGTTTACTTTCTGTGTATAAGTTTTAAAAGCACGTCCTAATACGCACACTCACACCCACACACATGCAGCACTACATATTTTTTCTTCTTAAGTGTGAGGCATAGTGTGTAGAGCTTGTGAGTGTGTGTGTGGTTTTGTTTTTAAATATCGCAACTTACATACATGTGTTACATATTATATTTGATACAAGTACACACAGACACGCACGCACACACGCACATAAACACACACACACACACACACACACACACGCACACACATTCATTCACACTCTCAATCGCAAAGATCTACTTGTGAACAGCCCCCAAACGTATACATCGTGTGGCTCGTATCCCAGGGCGCCATTTGCGAGGTACCACGTTGATGGATGTCTGAATACATTAATTAATTATTTATTGTGTTTTCAGTTTGTGTATATCAGAAAGAAAAGGCTTACTTTAAGATAGGACCGACCAAGTAGAGCAAGAATACGTCCCTTTGAAGTTGTGGAGGCACCAAAGTCCTGGAATCCAACGGTCGGTTGTTGTGACGTGGATAATTTCAGCGCCTCTTCCAGCCAGGAGATGGCATAGTCCCACTGAGTGTCTGTG
The DNA here is from genome assembly GCA_014155875.1 of Cepaea nemoralis. NCBI lineage: Eukaryota > Metazoa > Mollusca > Gastropoda > Stylommatophora > Helicidae > Cepaea > Cepaea nemoralis. The sequence continues at coordinate 19,847 of JACEFZ010000033.1, read as the reverse complement.
TATGGGATAAATGAATAGTTAAGTTAGCATATATTAGCGTTTAACATACATAAATCATTACACATTAAAGTTTACCATATGGAAATCATCATATACTATCGTTTGACATAGAGATGTCATCATACATTATCGTTTAACGTACAGAAATAACCATACATTAACATTGAACGTACACACATCATCATACATTAACATACATACATCACCATAGATTATCGTTTAACATACATAAATCACCACGCACTATCGTTTAACATACATAAATCACCATAGATTATCGTTTAACATACATACATCACCATAGATTATCGTTTAACATACATAAATCACCACACATTATCGTTTAACAAACAGAAATAATTACTGTGTTATTTTGATTGCATAATCATTGTGCCATAATGTATATATATGTACATTTTGTGCTTTCTAAACCACATGTGGTCACTGGACAGGTGCATATTCCCAACATTGTTACTATTATTTGAGATCTACACATTACCGTGCGGTGGATCTGGACGCCGGAGTAATCACTGCTAGCACCCTTACCCGTCAGTCCGGTTGGTCATATGTTTGAATATCAATGGGAACAGGGAGTTGTCTTCACTGACCTTGGCTCCGTGTTCGTCCCTGCCTAACAAAGGTACAAAGTCATGCCCTGGGATGGAAAGACTACCGGCGTGATTTTGGCCTTATCGCACATTGGTCCAAACATAATGGACTATCACCATAGACATAATATGTCCCAATGTAAGACAACTGGCCCATTATTATACTTTTTTTTTTAACGAGGCTAAGTTAATAAGTAAGTCACAAATGGCTGTAGAAAAATAACTAAATATGATAACAACTTGAAACTAGTTTATTTTTATACATACGTTGTCCCTTTATTTCTCAACATAATTTCCACCAACATTGAAGCACTTATCCCATCGTTTTTTTTTTCAGTACTCCCAAACCGGCTGCATAAAACTGCGTGCTTTGTTGTCATTTACCTGCCAGCCCCCAGAACTGTGTGACTTACTTATTGACTCGCCCTCGTAACATTTGCTACCCAGCTATGTACCGCTTTACTGGAAATCGCTAGGGGCTAAGTCCACTGAACATCCACCTTGGCGGGAGACATTTCATGAGTGACGCCGAGGTTGAATGTGAAGTGAAAACGTGGTTTAGAAAACAGAGCACGCAGTTCTATGCAGCCTGTTTGGGAGGACTGATAAAATGGTGATAAAGTAACTGTAAATTTGTTTTTTTTAAAAATGTAACGGTAGCTATAGTATTGTGTAGGCTCCACCATAGAAGAGCAGCGACAATACATGATTGACATCTAGTGATAGTGACGACAACTGTAAATAATATATGGAACTTGTTTTGCTATTGTGAATCATGGAATGTGGACAAGAGTAATGAATCTTGGCACTTTAATGAATAAACTTGGAAGATCTTGAAAGCTACCGATATTGATTGATTGATTGATTGATTTAGGAACCGACATCACAGCATTCGGGACATTCCCATAAGCAAAGCTACCGAGATATGGTTCCTGAAAGGGCAAAACATTCCCTAAAAATGCAGTTGCTATTCTCAATAAAAAAAATCGTTACGCCAGTTAATCACGTACGTCTAATGTCCAATTTAGAACGGGAATGAATAAGCTTTGAAGATTTTGGAAGGAACGGAGATATGGTTCCTGAAACGAAAGTCCATCGATGGTATGCTCTGCTAGTTTGACAAATGGGTTCTAATGCCCAAAGATTGTGTTTCCTACAAAATGCCAGTTTCCTTCTAGTGTTCATCAAACGAGACCCCCACCTACCCCTAGTGGACCGACAGGTTCACATCCAATGAAGCTACCCTGGAAGGCTAATACTGTGTCACAAAATAAAACCTTGCGTTTAACCAGTTGATTATTATAGAGGCTTTCTGATTAAACGGACTATCTACAAAGCGACAACTATTTTAACTAACAGTAAAAACAAATTGGATGTCTAAATCCCCACGACGGTAAATAGTTACAGCTGCCCGTGTTTACATCTGGTCAACAGAAATGGGAACATTTGGAAGTGAAGCAGATGAGTTCATACATCGCTTTGACAGTTTATAAACAGGTCGGATTGAAAGCGGAAGTACTCAGCTCGGAAGAAAACAGTCCGTCTGTCAATTTATAGTTTCCGGACAGCAAGAAGATTGGCAGCTTGTTGGGGAAACTGTTGTTGGGATCATACAGTAACTCGTTAGTTTGTTGTGGGAGTCAAAACAACTGATGACAACTCTGACAGTGACTAGGCCAGGGAAAATGGATTATTGACAATGGATGATATGCCCAAATAACACCTGCAGGACATCAATACCGTCACGTGACAAATTTTAGGGTTTTGCCATAAACCTGATTTGGGGACCGTCAGTGTTGACTAAAACCGTGGATTATGATGGACGTGTTTGTGGGAGAGCTCTACAGTGTTAGATTAATTTAATATTAACTAGCATGTGTCGTTATGGCAAAGTGTAGTAGCCATCCCGGAATGAGGCGGTTTTGCCTACGGTAGAACCTATTATAATTAGTTCTAATTAATATAGGCTGTAGCCTTGTTAAAACTAACGTGTGATGATTAGCACTGGTAGTGGAAAACTAGCTAGAGTAGGGAAGTGATACTTGGCTCTGTTAGTTGAAAATAGATTAGTGAAGTGTGATAAGCTTTACTAGTTGAGAATTGAGTGATGAGGGACAATTGGGATATTGCAGTAGGTGTCCCTGGTGGGCGGGGTTCCGCATTCTGTTTGTTGATTTTTTTTTTCTTGTCTTGGCCTGATGATAACCAATGGGTTGAGTCATCTGTCCCTGACAGAGTAGGATCACTGTATTTTCTGAGCGAGGCCGATGGCCACGATCATCTAATAGAGATCAGTGACCGGGAGGCTATCACCAGTTGTATGATTTATTTTACAGGTTTCCTCTGGTTGGAATGAAGAACCCGGAACCAGGGAAAATCCGATCCCGGATAAATTATGATGTAGAGAGATGGGCCAGCAACTTTCGCAACGAAAGAAGTTGATACACATTGCTCGGTGGAGCTTAATGGTATAAGTATCCTACATGAGTGCATACCAATCGTTAACACACCTGAAGTGATGGATGTTCAGCCCATGTGGAACTAGATCAGTAGGAACTGATGTTCACATTAGATGAAACCAAACATTGAAGTGTAGTTGTTCCACGTATCAAGGAAATCAGAACTTTCAGACTATATCTAGTGAATAAAGCAAGCCATTTTTGCATAAGATACATTGACTGTTTAAGAGTGAACATACAGAACATTTTGCAAGAAGAAAACGATATGTTTCTGAGACAGTGTTCCATTATTTTTCTCTGTGCAGGAATTATGAGATCTTAGATTTCTATAAACTAATAGGAACCGTTGTGTCAGGAACAATAATAGTATTTTCCACGGATTATATATTTACATGGGATTCATATTTCATGGTCATCAGAGCTCCTGGAGGAGGACATGTCTGGAGAGAAGGATACGACTTCGGTGAGGTCTAATGTACTGACTCGTGTGATGTCGTGTAATCCTTGCCGTGATGTGTGCACTATGATCCTGAACTTTGAAGGCTGACATATACATTTATGTTATAATACTCGACACACATTTTCTTCGCATACACGTCTCATATACGTTACACTTTTCTTTTAATAAATTAATCTTTATTAATTTTTAGAAGCAAGAGTTGTTGAGTATGTTGCGTTGGGGAAGTATGAGAGGGGGCATAGTACGACAGTGAGAGAGTGATAGGAAAAGGTGTCCACGGGCTGATGGAGTGTGTTGGACGGAAGCTGGTGGATTCTCCAGGATATTGATAAGGAAAAAACAATATGATAATGTGGGTGTTGACTCTCCTCACTCCAGGGACGACACTTTAAAGGAGGACACGACATACTGTCAACTGCCGGAAACAGGTGAGATGTGTCTGTCTAAAGTCGCAAATATCGCAGCTTCGCTGTAAATAGGCACAACTCAGTTGCATCTAAAATACACCAAACATCTCGATTGGGGAAGCATAAAAATGAAGAAGACTGCGTTACCTGTGTGTTTATATTTGTCGTAAATGTATTCCATAATTCGTTGTAATTGAAACATATGATAGCGCACTAAACATCGATGCTGATTTGATTTAATTTTGAAATGAATTATCAGGACTGTCAAATAAGCGAAATGGCAACAAACTAGAGTCCAGACAACACACGATCATGCCACAAACCTAGTTCATAGAATTGAGTTTGCCCCGGAACAAAGGCATAAATTGGCCGGAGGCAAGGCATTGGTTTATCATGTCTGCTGGAAATTGATGTTCAGGCACAGGTCACGAGTCAGTTATGATGATGTGGAATACAAGAGAAAACAACTACATTGTCTTCCCTAGAATGGATATGTAAGCGGGATACAAAACTGACACTGAATAATGATATTTTCAGAAACATAAATTACGTTTTGGGATAGATTAGAAAGATATACTATGCTTGGATATTGAATTACATCGTAGTGGTAAACCCACAGACAGTGTAATTAACTGTAAACATAAATACACACATAAATTCACAAGGAACCAACCGTTGAATGCAGCTTCTCCAATGTTTAGAATATCAGCTTCGCTAAGTTCCGGCCCAAAGAACCCGAAGTAGTTTCCCTTGACCATGTCAGTGGTGTTCAAACTATACACATCCTGCAGATTAACAGTAATGCAGTCCTTCAAGAAATACATTAAAACCATAGCACGATTAAAGCAATTAGATGAAGACATTTAAGATCTTTGTGCAGCAATTTTAGAAGTAAAACACTTGAAACTGCATAACTATTGCAAGTTTGATCAGGAAGGTGCAAGGGAAAGACACGGGGATATTTTTGTTGTTGCTCTAGTTGGTTTTGAACTCACGCGAAGGTCCACACACGTTACTTCTAGTAGCACTGGGCTGAACTTTGCGTTTGCTTTACTTTTCCGTATTACCAGTGTCCCTCGCCATCAGGCGAACGCACTCCGACTTCAGAGGTACTTGAAATTTACGTCCCCAAATCAAGGACAAGAAGTCAACATTTTAGTCCAACTGACTTGCGTAGGGGTTGAATTTCCCTACATCAGCATCAGCACACCGGATGTTTAAGAACAAGCTCTCTTGTCCATTCGGCCATGCTGACCGCCTAACACTTAGGGATATAAACCAGGGTGGCTTGGGCCATACTGCACAATCAAGGCAAGTACACAGACCTGGTCGATGACTCGTGATCGTTTGAGAGGGCGACCATGCCCTCCACGCCGATCGGTATTGCACACAATGATGACTATGTAGAGTAAGTAAACTAAAGGTCCCCCTCTTACACTCTACAACGCATTGGGCAAATGGAGCTAGACCTACATTTCTATAGACCAGACGGCTCTAAGAAAGTGATGTGGTTGGTATTTCACTGGCCGCCATAACTTCCCAAGACATGTCTTTTTAAGAACACCTTTTAAGCGTGGGTCAATTTTAAAAATTGAAATCCGTTCTCCGTTCCGCTGTGGCTCAAACCGAAGATCATCGGTGCGATAGGCGAGCGTCTAGCCACGAAGTTACCGCGGCTCACTAGAGTAAACATTTATTAATATTGGGAACTAATGAACGTACGAACTTTATTTTCTTAGGGGTAAGAAATGGACAAGAGGCCCGTGTAACATTCTGCCCTTCTTATCTATCTCTCTCTCTCTCACACATTATTTGATTCTTACATCACTAACGAGACGACTGTAGGACAGTAACACAAATATCAATTATCCATTATAAAGGCATGGGGGATGTGCAAACAGCATTACAACATGTTATTTAAAAGTTAGTTGCATATCCTTTACAGGACGTCGCAGTCAACACCAGCATTTTTCGAGATTGTGATTTCTTGGCAACTTTACGTTCAGTAGTTTGCCATTGCATCCTGACAGTTACATAAATAAACGCACAAAATATTGTTTGAATGCTGCTTGTCTCTTTTTTATATATGTTTGTATATAGTGTTCTACTCTCATTAGCCTCATCGAGACAATCCATGTTAGTTATTCTTACGTCCAAGGCTTTCGCAACATTCATCTCAAGAACGACATCTCCGTCGCTTTTAAGATCTTCCTAATATGTTTATTCAGATTCGATGATTGACTGCCATACACAGAAGCAGGATCCATATACTATTTCAGAACGCTCTTTCTTACATTAAGTTACATTAAGTTATAGTGACTTATTGCATAATATATTTTTTATGTTCTGAAACGCTGTTGTTGCCGGATTGTTATACCAATGGGTAAAATTAATATATAACAGCTGCAATTATTGAAAACGATAACAAACACTATATAGTAACAAATTGTGTTTGCTGTCGTGGTGCCATTGGTTGCTGTCGTGGTGGCAATGATTGCTGTCGTGGTATCATTGATTGCTGTCGTGGTGTCATTGTTGCTGTCATGGTGTCATTAATTGCTATGCGATGCTCAAACCTGGAGGCGAATGAAAGATCTCCAGGCTCCACTAACGTCCTCCTCTGCCGCTATAGATTGCAGGTGCTTCTGAATTGATGGCGACTGGGCCAGGTCTGGATACACACACATGGAGAGAAATGATGTACATACATGTATACATGCAAGTGTAACTAACTACCTGCCTAACTGCACACATACACCCACCCACCCACCCATCCATCCATCCGTACGTACGTACGGACATACACACTCACACAGACAGACAGACGTAGTGCGTACATACGTGCGTGTGTGCATGCGTGCGTGCGTACAGACAGACACACACACACATACACGAACGCATGCAGGAACACAGGCAGTTAGTCAGACAGTTAAACAAGCTAACAGAAAATCAGGTAAACAGTTAGACAAGCAGACAGACAGATAGACCGGTCATTAGACAGACAGCTACAGCGAAACTTAGACTGAAAGGGAGACAGACATGTGACAGGTATGTATTCAATGCAAGGCATAACTTATGTCTTCTCGGCTGATGTATAGACATAATAAGTGCCTATAACACTCAGGGAATAAATATACAATTTATATCTTTCTCTCTTTTTGCATTGTGTTTTTTGTCCTTTTGTTTCGTTTACTCTGATACATACATTTTGAAAACCGTCTTTCGTGTATTCTTTTACTGAATTTTACTCTATGTATCGATTTTAATTCTCTGTGTCTCTTGCTAGTAAGCACTCATTCTTACAACATTCTCTTTCTTCTCATCTTTCATTCACTTAAACCGTATTAAACGACGTGTTCATCTCATTTATCCAGGCTGGTACCTGTCATTTTCACAGATTTGTACCTGTCAGTAGTGTGCTTGCTATCTACTCAGACTTTTGGCTATTATTTACTCAGATATGCGCCTGATATTTAATCAGTCGTATGCCTGTCATTTACTCAGACGTATGCCTGCCATTTACTCTCGTGCCTCTAATTTACTCACACATGTGCCTCTAATTTACTTAGACTTGTATTGCTCACGTACTCAGAGTAGATCTGATGTTCTCATACTCAGTAGCGAACTGCTTTATACTGCTGTAAATACCGTTTGGGTGACTTAGATATCCAAGGACAAGTGGATCAAGCCGACGCTCTCTCGCTTTTGGCAAGCGATCACGATAGAACCTGTAAACAGGAACAATCGTTACAAATCTGTTTTTGTTTGTATGATTAACTCTTAATATACTGCGCGTCATTTACAAATCGTCTCAAGTCTTTTGGGTGTGTCTTGAAACCAATTTTGCTCAGCCTCCATTACCTCGTTGTCATCTGCAAACCTCTGGTCCGGCAAATGTTCTTTCAATGGTCCAAACAAGTGAACGTTCGATGGAACCCAGGTCTGGACTGTATGCTAGATGTTTCAATACCAATATTTGAGCATGTAGTTTACCCGCTGTTTACTCAGCCGTATGAGGTGTGGCGTTGTCGTTCAGCAACAACACTTTGTTTAGAGATCTCCCCGGCGTGTTCATCATATCACTGGCTTCATTTCGTTCACTAGTATATCACTTTGTCGATCACTAGTTACAGTTTCACCCCTTTCCTAGAAATGAGTAAATATAGGGTCCTTGATATTCCAGAAATTATTCCAGTCATTATATGACTTTCCCTGTGGATTCTTGCGTCTTGAATTTTCTTCCATTTTGAAATCTTTCTACCTATTTATATACTCACCCCAACTCAAACAACTGTTTCCATATTGAACCATCATTCGTGTGTAGATTTCACAAAGTTTCATATCCCCTGAACAAACAAACAAATATACAAACAAATAAATACACAAAAAAAGAAAGAAAAACGACAAAAGCCGCATTGTTCTTCCATTGTGCACGTCGATAGTGGAGCAGCCATTTTATAATCGCTATTTAGCATGGGCAAACAGTTCTATCCCCTCGACCTAATAAACGGGGTATTGCTTGAGCGCCATTTTGTATCTTGAAATACCATTTTCCGTTGTCCAAAAGAGTTTCCAGCTTGGGTCAAGATGGCGGGACGTGTTTTCTTCTAGCTTGACTAAAGACGTGTGTTGCCGGGGCCCATAAGGGAAGCAAAGAATAGCAACACTGCAGCCTACCACGCATGTCGTAAGAGGCGACTAAGGAGGCTTGATGGCTCCGTCGCCCTGCTACTGAGTGAGTGCGTGGCGCGACACTGTGAGCTGTGAGTTTCATGTGAAGTGCTTTTGAATCTGCCCGAGGTTTTTTGGAATGTGACTGCATGTTCGGAGTGATGGCAGATGGCTATGTCCCAGAGTTGACCGGTTTTTGCCTTATGCAGAAATGCGTGGCTGCTGAGCTTCTGGTTGACTGCCACTGCCATCGACGATGAACTGTATTTCGTGGACTGTGTGGGTGAACATCTAGGAAACATCCAGATGGGAAAATGGCTGCAGATTCCATCAGAAATGAACTGGGTGTTTTGTGGGGGACTATTGTGTTGACATTCTGGCGGCGGCATTATGCACAGTGCATCTGTGCGGGCTGTTGTTTGTCGAGACTCCTGTCTTTTCCACTTTTCACATTGGGCAGTGGGGAGCGTTTTGTATGATATTCACTGGCACAGGAACGGAGCATAATGGGGACGACCCGTTGCTGTGAAGTTGGAACTGCGACTAACTAACTAACTAACTAAGTTGACTAAAGACGGTTGATCGGCGGCTTGACAATCCGCCATCATAAAACTCCCAACTCTAACCCGATGTGTCTCCACCTTGCCGTGGTGGGGGAGCTTGCGTGTCCCATCGACCCCATGTGCTTGCCGATGGATGAAAACTACATATAGGACGACTCGTGGGATAGGGACCAGACTAAGAGAGACACAACCTGCTGCTCTGCAGATAAGACTGAGGATAGCAGTCAAAATCAGGCAAACGATCCCTAAAATCTCAGTCCGGACATAACCTCTAAGGCTCCCATCCGAGGTGTATGGCTGAACGTCTCTAAGCCATAAACTCTCGGAAGTGAGAGCCTGGCCGACACAAACCTACATCAAAATTGTGATGATGTGCTGAGGACGCTACATGCTCGGCGCAGATTCGGTCAATGGCTCTTAGCTGGGGGATCTGAGGTATCCCCGGATGAAAGGGCCTGACCGTTACTCGCCCACAGACGCACGGAGGTAAGGTGCTGAGCCGGCAGCACATGTAGCCTACCTCGTGAGCGAGTACAAAAGGTGGAAAAACACCTCGGTCGCACGTCCCGCAGACGTCCGATAGTCTGTAACCATACTCATGGAGTGAGTGTAGTCAAAGGTGGAAAATTGTCTCGTTGACACGAAATGGAACGCCTGTCTTGCGAATCCATTACGTGGCAGCCCGAAGCGAAAGCTTGCTGTGTGGAAGCCGAAACAAGAGTCTCGAAACCCGAGGAAGGTTAACCTCATTAAAAAATGCCCGCCGGAAGCCGGAAGTGACGTCCTACGGGTGGCAAACTAAAAATTGACACTACGCAATTACGTCCGAGTGAAATGTCTCGTCCGAATGTCTCTTGTGCTAGGAACAGCTCTGACTACCTAGTTTCCGAATGCCGCTCTTGTTCGGAACAGCTCTGATTAGGTAGTTTTCCGAATGTCTGTCGTGCCTGGAACAGCTCTGTCAGGCGCAACGACAAGCACATGTCCGAAAACTCGCTGAGTGGATGCCGTCTGCAAACCTGTCTGGTTAGTGCGGGAATGGCCCGGGGCAAACGAAATGACCAATATATTGAAGTGAGGATTTAAAGCAGCCATGAGCAGGACGTGACGATTTCCCTCGGTGAGCCCAGATCCAGGGCGTTATGTGTCGGCCCTGCAACTATGGAAGCAACTTTGGATGGCGGAAAATGCTATGGACTGTCCCTGCCTTCCTTTGAGGGATGACCGTTGTCTTCGACCGTTCCAACTTGGCCAGCATGGTTGTAGATGGCACCACAAAAGTGAGAGTCTCCCAGGAATGCTACCTGGTCAAAAAAACACGCTATTGTCGGATGTGTTGGCCTACGGGTTTCGGCCCAAGGGCGCATAACAGACACACCGCAATCACATCTGGAAAAAAAAAACACTCCGGATGAACGAAAAGAAGAAGAAGAAACTCCCAACTGTTACAGAATCAGATTTCTGGCTCCAAATGTCTGACGCTTCGCACAAACATGGAGAGCCACGACTTCTGCCCTATGCGTCGTCTTAGGCATGAGAAGAAATACACACATACCCTTCAATTCATTCTATAATAGAATTCCTGTTACTTAATGCCATTTCCTCGAACTTCTAAAGACGAACTTGCTAGAATGTGTCTTTGCCTGCGTGGACTAAGAGTTCATATATCAAAACATCGACTGTACTGTAAGGTAAGGAAACTACGAGGGTAAGTTAATAAGAAAGTCACAAATGGCTGTAGAAAATTAACTATGATAACAACTTGAAACCAGTTTATTTTTACATATTAATTGTCCCTTTATTTCTCAACATAATTTCCACCAACATTGATGCACTTATCCCATCGGTTTATCCGTCCTCCTAAAACCGGCTGTATAGAATTGCGTGCCTTGTTTTCATTTACCTGCCATCCCACAGAACTGTGTGACTTACTTATTGACTCACCCTCGTAACATTTTGCTACCCAACTGTGCACCGTTTTACGGGAAATTGCTAGAGGCTACGTCCTCTGAGATCCCACCTTGGCGAGAGACATTCGCGAATGACGCCGAACGTGAATGTGAAGTGAAAACGTGGTTTAGAAAACAGAGCACGCAGTTCAATGCAGCCGGTTTGGGAGGACTGATAAAACGATGGAATAAGTGCATCAATTTTGGTGGACATTTTTTTGAAAAATAAAGGGACAATGTATGTATACAAATAAACCGGTTTCAAGCTGTTATCATCTTTAGTTATTTGTCTAACGCATTTGCGACTTACTTATAAACTTACCCTCATATATTTCAGGACTTTCCATTAGGGTATTTGGTATATCGTATTAGTAATATATTTTATAGACCATTTGGCACTTGGCGGGCAACCTTGTACATGTAACTTCGACTGTCTTGTTTTCCTTCTTTTCTGTCCGCTCGCTTTGAACTAAAACATAGTCCATACTCGTGCTACTACTTCTAGTATTGCCACTACTTGGGTGTGAAGTGGAATTATTGTTGCGTGTAGATAGTACTTTTGCCTTAATTCACCCCAAACAAACGGAATACCAGGTATGACGTCACATCCAGGGGTTCCCTGTGTTGCGCCGTAGCTCGGTGCGCAATTTTATCGGTGTGCAACAGTTGCTCTCGGCGACATCCCCCGCCCCCCAACTGTAACTGGCCAAATGAAATGCTTGTGAACTCTTGAGACCAGCAGTATACGAAAAGAATGATGATGATCTGTCTGTACGGGAGACGCGAGGCCTTGCAGCCATGTGCGCCTTGTCTCAGCGGGAGGACGTCCTGCCTACATACATGGTGAATGTCGTCGTCGGCATCTCCATCTGTCCTGACGCTCAGTCAGCGATAGCACCATGATGACATGATTATGAGAACAGTGTCTAGCAGAATGTCAGATGCCATGATGCTGCTGCAGAAAAGCAACGCTACTCTGCTTGTCGTGGACAGCTGCTGATGCTGCCAGTTCCAGAAAACTCATGATGAGACAGACAGACAGACACACACACACACACACACACACACACACACTCACACAGAAACGGTTGCCAAAGCCAAAGAAACACTGTGGGGCAATTGAAACGCACTGACACGCACTGTTCCCGAACACAGAGGAGATCACCGTCAGTGCTAAATATAGCTAGTGACCCTAAATATAGCTGGTGATGTTTGTTTGGGGTGAATTAAGGCAAAAGTACCCCATAGATTAGCTTCCTATATTACCAGTGTCCCTCGCCATCAGGCGAACCCACTCTGACTTCTAAGGTACTTGCAATTTACGTTCCGAAGTCAAAGACGAGAAATCAACATTTTAATCCAACCTACTGGTATAGCGGTTAGAAACGCTACCGCAGCATCAGCACACCGGAGGTTTAAGAACGAACGCTCTTATCAATTCGACCATGTTTACAACCGACTACGACCGTCAGTATCGCAGAATATGTCCTGATTCTCATTTGTGGCTGTGTAGATATGGCAGGAACATGCAAAGGAAAATACAAAGAATACCATGGACAGACAGAAAAACCAATGAACAAGCCCTTCAAGAAACAAATGAAGATCGTAAACTGATTAGAGACATTAGACGAAGACAACCAAAATGTTGTGAGCATGTTATGAGAAGAAATGAATTGGAGAACTTGGTGACAACTGGCAAGATCGAAGGGAAGAGACAAAGGGGAAGACCGAGAAGTAAATACCTGGATGGCTTGGCCACATGGCATGGTCGAGACAGAAACAACAAAGCTGATCCACGACTCTGGTGATCGAGTGACATGGCAAAACATGACCACCCACGCTTATCGGCATGGCACATGATGGATCGATGGAGATATGACAGCCCTGGGGAATAAACACAATATCCGCTCTGTGTATAGACACAGCTATTTGTGCTGTCTCGTTTGCTTATTTTAAGCTGGTGAGTTGGTGTAACGGCTAGGACGTTACCCTGGATAAGGGCGTGAGCACTGCCAGATGGGGGGGGGGGGACGGCGTTCATGGCTCCTGCACTCACTGCTCACTATGAGAGGGAAAGATGGCCTCCGATTGCTCTGTGCCCTAATGCGTAACACACCAACAGAAGGTTTCTGATAAGGACATTTACTTATTCTATTGATAGTGAGGTGCACGGGTGTACTTTAGCATGACTTCATTCATTCATAAACATAATGCTTTGCCCATATCAATGAAACATATTTTAAACGTCTGAGTCGTTTCTACTATATTTCTACTGTCATAACATCGGATGGAAGATGTCTTCTTCAGGCTGTTGGTGGTATCTTCGCACCACCAGCCATCGAGTGACAAGTGATCAAAAATATGCCGATAACACCAATACCTTTTAGCCTCGATAGCGCAATGAAATGGTTATCACTCGGATCTACTGATCCGGCAGTCATGTATTGGAATCCCTGTTAACAAGGAGATTTAGTTTCCATTAACTTAGCGCTCCCGCATAGAATCAAACTAAACTTTAGTTTCAATTGACTTAGCGCACCCGTATCGAATCAAACTAAACTTGGTATAAAGACACTTTCTGGGAAGTAGATAAGAATTGTGCGTTATTGACCACAGCTCCTATCAAGTTCCGATAAGTCTAAAGATCTGGCACTAGCATCATATACCGAATTCGCCTCATGACGACTTAAGGGGTCGTGTATTTTATTTATTTATTTATTTATTTATTTTTATTTATTGCGCTCGCTCGCTTTGAACAATTTATAATAGTGATGGACTGACTTTTGCGTGTGGATTAGCTTTCTATTTTTTAACAGTGTTCCTCGCCATCAGGCAAACCCACTCCGACTTCAGAGGTACTTGTAATTTACCTCGCAAAGTCAAGGACAACAGGTCAACATTTTAGTCCAGCTGTTCGGTGTAGGGGTTGAACCGCTTACCTCGGCATCAGCATACCGGATGTTTGAGAACACGCTTTCTTACCCATTCGGCTATGCGGACCCTGGGGTCTTGAATTATACCTGACCTTAACTATATACACTCAGTGCATCAAATTAATGTTTACCACGTTTCACTGCCAGTGGCATGAGCACAGTTGGGCAATGTTTCGACTCCATGACGACTTAAGGGGTCGTGTATTTTATTTATTTATTTATTTTTATTTATTGCGCTCGCTCGCTTTGAACTAGAGCGTAGTCCATACACACAATTTATAATAGTGATGGACTGACTTTTGCGTGTGGATTAGCTTTCTATTTTTTAACAGTGTTCCTCGCCATCAGGCAAACCCACTCCGACTTCAGAGGTACTTGTAATTTACCTCGCAAAGTCAAGGACAACAGGTCAACATTTTAGTCCAGCTGTTCGGTGTAGGGGTTGAACCGCTTACCTCGGCATCAGCATACCGGATGTTTGAGAACACGCTTTCTTACTCATTCGGCTATGCGGACCCTGGGGTCTTGAATTATACCTGACCTTAACTATATACACTCAGTGCATCAAATTAATGTTTACCACGTTTCACTGCCAGTGGCATGAGCACAGTTGGGCAATGTTTCGACTCCAGCAGTCATCGTTAGGAGAAAAGGCGGGCCATCTATTCCTCCAAACAGTCAAGGCTAAAAATATATGATAAACCAGTGGTTCTCAATCGGTGGGGAATTCCGGTGGGTTTCCAGGGGCGGGGGAGGGGGTGGGGGGATTGAATTATGACTATTTCATGATCGCGTTAATACAAGAACCGAATACTTGATATTGCTTTTCCCGCCACACTTTAGAATTCTGTACTTCTCGCCCTTCTAAAATTCGTGTTATAACGTAAGTAGATCCGCAAATCACGTTTTATGTAAACGTCTAGACTTGTTCTAGTATGTGTTATAAAATTTAACTTCCACGTTTACGTATACTGTGTAAGGGGAAGGGGGCATTAATAGGGAGGAAACACGAAAATGTGGTGGGGGAATGACATTCTGAATACTTGGCAAAACTGTGCAAGGGGCCAAAATAAGGTTGAGAACCACTTTGATAAACTAGACCCGTCACAATCCCACATCAGGTGGCTGCTGCGTGACTGGTTCCCAAAGCCATACATGGCTGCAGGCGTGTGACATGATCCTTTACTGTTCCCAAACCATACATGGCTGCAGGCGTGTGACAGGATTCTTTACTGTTCCCAAACCATACATGGCTGCAGGCGTGTGACAGGATTCTTTACTGTTCCCAAACCATACATGGCTGCAGGCGTGTGACATGATCCTTTACTGTTCCCAAACCATACATGGATGCAGGCGTGTGACAGGATTCTTTACTGTTCCCAAACCATACATGGCTGCAGGCGTGTGACAGGATCCTTTACTGTTCCCAAACCATACATGGCTAAAGGCATGTGACAGGATCCTTTACTGTTCCCAAACCATACATGGATGAAGGCGTGTGACAGGATCCTTTACTGATGCATTGATAAGAATAAGAATCCACACACAAACAAGCGTACAACAGTTGGGTACGCATAATCAATGCAACATGTAACAGATGTCATCACAATCTTATCACTTTGACACTAAACCAATAATATATGAGTGTTTGAGCATAAGCCGAATTTGATATATTTAAGTATTTTGAAATGTTAGCGGCCTTCCTAGGACCCGGTCTTAACTCTCTCTTTCTCTCTCTCTCTCTCTCTCTCTCCTCTCTCTCTCTCTCTCTCTCTCTCTCTCTCTCTCTCTCTCGTTCTCCCTCTATCTCTGTATATCTCTCTCCGTCACTCTCTCGCTCGGCCTCTATCTCTCTCTCTCTCTCTCTCTCTCTCTCTCTCTCTCGTTATCCCTCTCTTTGTATATCTATCTCCGACACTCTCTTGCTCGGCCTCTCTCTCTCTCTCTCTCTCTCTCTCTCTCTCTCTCTCTCTCTCTCTCTCTCTCTCTCTCTCTTACTCTAACTAGAATATATTGTGTATCCACCATAACACCAAAATCACGAAAAATGAAATGATAAGAAAATACTCAACCAAAGTGACTACACACTTATTAATACACATTTTAGAAGTGCTAATAAATGTTAAGACAATGCCTGATGCTGACTGTAATAATGATCATCTACCAATATGAGGACAAATAAAAGTTACATTTAAAAGAGGAAAAAAGCTTGTTAAACATATGACGTTTAATAAAGATGTTCTGAAAGCAGATAAAGAAATAAAATAACAATACAAAGTTATTGTGAAAAATAGGTACAATGCAATAGCTCAAACATAGAGTATACATGAACAATGAGAAATGTTAAGGGTCTCCATTCGTCAAATAAGCAAAGAAATATTACAGAAGAGATGTCACACACACACACACACACACACACACACACACACACACACACACACACACACACACACACACACACACACACACACACACACACACACACACAAACTAAGAAACAAATGGAGAAATCTTAAAGTTAATGAGCAAAAGAAAAGAAAGTACAAAATGAGAAACAAGAGTATGATAAAATAAATAAAGAAATAAGAGATACATTTGTGAAGGCAATAAAAAAAAGAAAAGAAAAAGAAAAAGGAAGTTGGTTAAACGAGCAGTGCAAGCAAATTGAATTAAATTCTATTAACGATACAAAAAATAAGCACAGACACATCTGTGAGCTCTTGGGAAGGAAAATAAGAGTAAATACAGGGTGTTTAAGATAAAAATTAAAAACAATAAATAAAAAACAGGAAAAAATATTATTGCAGGAAGGTTTTATAATGAAGAGATAGAATGAGTTTATAAGATCATTATGTGGAGAAAGGGAAGAATTAACAGAAGAAAGTAACTTAGAAGGTCCACCTATTCTTAAAAAAACAAAGGAAGTCGCTGATGCTATCAGAGACATGTCAGCGAAGATGTATATCATATTTCAGTCAAAGTATCATTCGTGTTTCAAATGACACGGTATATACCTCTTCGGTACGCACCTGACGAGATGCGGCGAAATATGCATGGTAGGAAATCGTGTAACATTTTATTTAAGGCGACTGTGTTTACATTTTTTAAACACCGTTTGATATAGTATAAAAAGATGGTCTGAAAGCAAAACTGCAAACACTGCGGGTATGTTTGAAAATTTAGACATTACTAGCCACTACCTTAAGAACAAACTGCCAGCTCAAACAGAAAGGAAAAATAGCAACAATATGGTTTTGGAGCCAGCCTTTCATTAATGAAGAGTTCTGTCATCAACATACCTCCCACCATGTTCTTTGCAGGACGCTGCCACCAACCCCAAACCCAGGTTGAAATGTTATGCAAATTTAATTTCAGTAGTTTGTCATTGACGGTCTTCGTGGCTAAGAGCTTGCGTACGCGATTCGTGAGCCCGCTCTCCTGCGTTCGAAATACTGCTACGACCGATTTGGCAGCAGACCACGTCGCCCTGGGTCTTAACGTATTAGTATGGGAGGCGGTCGTTCAGAAAGCAATGACAAACTACTGAACATAAAACTTGCCAAGACATCAACAACAGCAGTAAACTACTGATATTGACAGCAATGTCCTGTAAAAAGGATATGCAAAAAAAGAGTTTGTCATTGATTTCTGAACTAGAATTTAACGTTTTAGCACAACTAACCTGTGTGTTGAATGAACCCTCAATCCCGCTACCAGCAAACAGGAAGTTTAAACGAACTTAGCTTCCCGGCTACGCGGACCTCTCTCTATATGAATGATATTACAGATTAGTTTCCCGTAAACACCTCCTCCTCTGCAGATGACCTAGTCATATCGACTTCTGAAGAGTGTATAAGGTTTACAGCTAAAAGCGTGATGCAGTAAGCCTTTTTTAGGTTTATTGAAATGGTTACAATCATAGCTTTTTATTAGATCAGTTATGAGTAGACAATATACATAACAATCTCCCTCGAAAATAAAACAAAGACTTTTGAGCTTGTGGTGAAGGAAAAGTACTGCGTCACGAAGAAAATGCAAATTAAATAGGAGTCGCCTTTGATTGTCGATTAGTATGGAAGACCAATTCCAAGGCCATCGCGGCCTTTGGCATACTATACAAGAATGTATGGGATAGAAATGAAATAAGCCTGCAAACAAAGCTGAAAGTCTACAAAGCAGTCGTATTATCAACATTGCTATGTGCTTGTGAAACCTGGACTGTTTATCAACGACACGCTTGGAAATTAATCCACTTCCACACAGTCTGCCTTGGGAAGCTTTTGAAGAGTAGATAGCAAGACTAGATCTCAGACACGGAAGTCCTAGAAAGAGCGTCCATGCCCAGTATCCACACTCTACTAATTAAGAATCAGATTCACTGGGCTTGTCACTTGACTCGCATGCCAGATCACAGGCTCCCTAAACGAATTTCGTACGACGAGCTGCGTTGTGGTAATCGCTCCCAAAGTGGCCAGAGGAAACGCTTTAAAGACAATGTGAGGGATCTTACTAAAAGCTTTTAGAATTCATCATGACACTTGGGAGACTGCTGCCAAAGATCGAAATTTGTGGCGTATATCATTACGCAAGGGTACAGTCACCTGTGAAGCAAACAGAACTGCAATAGCTGTGAAGAATTAGCTGGACAGAACAACCACTGCAGGAGATTCTTCTCCTGGAACGCCAAGCATTCTTTGCTCATATTGTCAAGGAAAATTTCGAGCCAAAATAGGCCTTACCAGCCATCTTAGATCTCACGGCTCCATACTTTCTATCCCACTGGATGAAATGAATGGTTATCATCTATCTTGGTGGACAAACAACACGGAAGACACACGTTGAAACAAATCGAAAACGGGCATGCCAACGAATGTCGGTCATGGGAACTCTCGCTGGCACCATATAGGGAGCAGATGAGCAAGTTCTCTAGAAGTTGTATACTGGACGGGTGAGATCATTACTGGAATACTGTACGGTGGCGTGGGCAACAGCAGCTAAGTCACTTTAATAAAATAAGTCCAAAATCAAGGAATATGAATCATAATTGGAGGTCTGAAGACAACACATATTGTCGAACTAGAAATGATCGTATTCCTGCAACCAATACAGGATAGAAGAGATTATAGAGCTTAGCAACAAGTAGAACAGTCTATAATATTGACAGACCATCCCATATAAACTAATGTTCTGGAAGGGGAACAACTACAGCAACTATATCTTTGTACAATTTGCAAAAATACGAAGATTAATACAGATCACATACTTAACATATCAACAGCAAAACCTATTTACAGTGTATGGAGGTTGCAGCTTGGAGACATCCACAAGGGCGTGAGACCATAGAAAACAGTCTCATTGTTTAGGGTAAAGGACACTCAGAATTAAACAGAAAGAAGAAAAACATTCCTAAACTATGTAAACGAAAATTTCTTAAATAGCACATGGAACCATGCATGTACAGATCGAAAAACATTCAATAGAAAATGGAAGTGGAAGTTATTTCCTAAATCTGAATACAAGTAGAGGTAAAGAAAAAATGTCGCCTACTGGAAAATTCTTAGTAACGTCAAAGCAGAGGTAAACTAACAGACAGGAAAATACCACATGGAACCATGCATGTACAGATCGAAAAACATTCAATAGAAAATGGAAGTGGAAGTTATTTCCTAAATCTGAATACAAGTAGAGGTAAAGAAAAAATGTCGCCTACTAGGAAAATTCTTAGTAACGTCAAAGCAGAGTTAAACTAACAGACAGGAAAGGGAAGGGGGTCGACTACCTCAGCCTGATATCTTAA
>JACEFZ010000032.1:0-82753 GCA_014155875.1 Cepaea nemoralis | reverse complement strand
ATACAATAGTAATACAACAATGACTACAATAGTGAATACAATAGTGAATACAACAGTGACTACAATAGTGAATAAAATAGTGAATACAAATTTGAATACAAAACTTAATACAATAGTGAATACAACAGTGACTACAATAGTGAATACAATAGTGAATATAAAATTGAATACAACAGTGAATACAACAGTGAATGTAATATTGAATACAACAGTGAATGTAATATTGAATACAATAGTGAATACAACAGTGACAACAACAATGAATACAACAGTGAATGCAATATTGAATACAAAAGTGAATAATGCAACATCGAATACACTAGTGAATACAACAGTGGCTACAATAGTGAATACAATATTGATTACAACAGTGACTACAATAGTGAATACAGCAGTGACCACAATAGTGAATACAAGTGACTACAATAGTGAATACAACGGTGACTACAATAGTGAATACAACGGTGACTACAATAGTGAATACAACGGTGACTACAATAGTGAATACAACAGTGACTACAATAGTGAATACAACGGTGACTACAATAGTGAATACAATATTGATTACAACAGTGACTACAACGGTGAATACAAGTGACTACAATAGTGAATACAACGGTGACTACAATAGTGAATACAACGCTGACTACAATAGTGAATACAACGGTGACTACAATAGTGAATACAACGGTGACTACAATAGTGAATACAACGGTGACTACAATAGTGAATACAACAGTGACTACAATAGTGAATACAACGGTGACTACAATAGTGAATACAATATTGATTACAACAGTGACTACAATAGTGAATACAAGTGACTACAATGTTGAATACAACGGTGACTACAATAGTGAATACAACGGTGACTACAATAGTGAATACAACAGTGACTACAATAGTGAATACAACGGTGACTACAATAGTGAATACAATATTGATTACAACAGTGACTACAATAGTGAATACAAGTGACTACAATGTTGAATACAACGGTGACTACAATAGTGAATACAACGGTGACTACAATAGTGAATATAACAGTGACTACAATAGTGAATACAACGGTGACTACAATAGTGAATACAACGGTGACTACAATAGTGAATACAACGGTGACTACAATAGTGAATACAACGGTGACTACAATAGTGAATACAATATTGATTAAAACAGTGACTACAATAGTGAATATAACAGTGACTACAATAGTGAATACAACAGTGACTACAATAGTGAATACAACAGTGACTACAATAGTGAATACAACGGTGACTACAATAGTGAATACAACGGTGACTACAATAGTGAATACAAGTGACTACAATAGTGAATACAACGGTGACTACAATAGTGAATACAAGTGACTACAATAGTGAATACAACGGTGACTACAATAGTGAATACAAGGGTGACTACAATAGTGAATACAAGTGACTACAATAGTGAATACAACGGTGACTACAATAGTGAATACAAGTGACTACAATAGTGAATACAACGGTGACTACAATAGTGAATACAACAGTGACTACAATAGTGAATATAACAGTGACTACAATAGTGAATACAACGGTGACTACAATATTGAATACAACGGTGACTATAATAGTGAATATAACAGTGACTACAATAGTGAATATAACAGTGACTACAACAGTGAATACAACAGTGAATACAACAGTGACTACAATAGTGAATATAATAGTGAACACAAAAGTGAATACAATAGTAACTACAATAGTGAATACAACAGTGAATACAAATGTGACTACAATAGAGAATACAATAGTGACTACAATAGGGAATACAATAGTGAATATAACAGTGACTACAATAGTGAATATAACAGTGACTACAACAGTGAATACAACAGTGAATATAACAGTGACTACAATAGTGAATTCAATAGTGAGTACAAAAGTGAATACAATAGTGACTACAATAGTGAATACAATAATGACTACATTAGTGAATACAATAGTGACTACAATATTGAATACAACAGTGACTACAATAGTGAATACAATAGTGAATACAGTAGTGACTACAATAGTGAATACAATAGAGAATACAACAGTGACTACAATAGTGAATACAATAGTGACTACAATAGTGAATACAATAATGACTACATTAGTGAATACAATAGTGAATACAACAGTGAATACAACAGTGACTACAATAGTGAATACAATAGTGAATACAATAGTGAAAACAATAGAGAATACAACAGTGACTACAATAGTGAATACAATAGTGAATACAATTGAGATTACAACAGTGACTACAATAGTGAATACAATAGTGAATACAATAGTGAATACAATAGTTAATACAATAGTGAATACAACAGTGACTACAATAGTGAAAACAACAGTGACTACAATAGTGAATACAATAATGACTACAATAGTTAATACAATAGTGACTAAAATAGTAAATACAACAGTCTCTTATACACATCTATGACTACAATAGTGAATACAACAGTGAATAAAATGTGACAACAATAGTGAATACAATAGTGACTACAATAGTGAATACATTAATGATTACAACAGTGACTACAATAGTGACTACAATAGTGACTACAATAGTGAATACAATAATGACAACAATAGTGAATACAACAGTGACTACAATAGTGCATACAATAGTGACTACAATAGTGAATACAACAGTGAATACAAATGTGACTACAATAGTGAATAAAATAGTGACTACAATAGTGAATACAATAGTGAATACAACAGTGACTATAATATTGAAAACAATAGTGACTACAACAGTGAATACAACAGTGACTACAATAGTGAATACTACGGTGACTACAATAGTGAATACAATAGTGAATACATTATTGATTACAACAGTGAATACAATTGTGACTACAATAGTGAATACAATAGTGAATACAATTATTGTAATTATATTAGTCACCTTTGTATTCACTATTGTAGTCACTTGTATTCACTATTGTAGTCACTGTTGTATTCACATATTGTAGACACAACAGTGACTACAATAGTGAATACAATAGTGAATACAACAGTGACTACAATAGTGAATAAAATAGTAAATACAAATTTGAATACAAAATTGAATACAACAGTGAATACAACAGTGACTACAATAGTGACTACAATAGTGAATACAACAGTGACTACAACAGTGAATACAATAGTGAATACAACAATGACTACAACATTTAACACAATAGTGACTACAATAGTGAATGCAATTGTGAATACAACAGTGACTACAATAGTGAATAAAATAGTAAATACAAATTTGAATACAAAATTGAATACAACAGTGAATACAATAGTGACTACAATATTGAATACAATAGTGAATACAACAGTGACTACAATAGTGAATAAAATAGTGAATACAACAGTGACTACAATAGTGAATAAAATAGTGAATACAAATTTGAATACAAAACTTAATACAATAGTGAATACAACAGTGACTACAATAGTGAATACAATAGTGAATATAAAATTGAATACAACAGTGAATACAACAGTGAATGTAATATTGAATACAACAGTGAATGTAATATTGAATACAATAGTGAATACAACAGTGACAACAACAATGAATACAACAGTGAATGCAATATTGAATACAAAAGTGAATAATGCAACATCGAATACACTAGTGAATACAACAGTGGCTACAATAGTGAATACAATATTGATTACAACAGTGACTACAATAGTGAATACAACAGTGACCACAATAGTGAATACAAGTGACTACAATAGTGAATACAACGGTGACTACAATAGTGAATACAACGGTGACTACAATAGTGAATACAACGGTGACTACAATAGTGAATACAACAGTGACTACAATAGTGAATACAACGGTGACTACAATAGTGAATACAATATTGATTACAACAGTGACTACAACGGTGAATACAAGTGACTACAATAGTGAATACAACGGTGACTACAATAGTGAATACAACGCTGACTACAATAGTGAATACAACGGTGACTACAATAGTGAATACAACGGTGACTACAATAGTGAATACAACGGTGACTACAATAGTGAATACAACAGTGACTACAATAGTGAATACAACGGTGACTACAATAGTGAATACAATATTGATTACAACAGTGACTACAATAGTGAATACAAGTGACTACAATGTTGAATACAACGGTGACTACAATAGTGAATACAACGGTGACTACAATAGTGAATATAACAGTGACTACAATAGTGAATACAACGGTGACTACAATAGTGAATACAACGGTGACTACAATAGTGAATACAACGGTGACTACAATAGTGAATACAACGGTGACTACAATAGTGAATACAATATTGATTAAAACAGTGACTACAATAGTGAATATAACAGTGACTACAATAGTGAATACAACAGTGACTACAATAGTGAATACAACAGTGACTACAATAGTGAATACAACGGTGACTACAATAGTGAATACAACGGTGACTACAATAGTGAATACAAGTGACTACAATAGTGAATACAACGGTGACTACAATAGTGAATACAAGTGACTACAATAGTGAATACAACGGTGACTACAATAGTGAATACAAGGGTGACTACAATAGTGAATACAAGTGACTACAATAGTGAATACAACGGTGACTACAATAGTGAATACAAGTGACTACAATAGTGAATACAACGGTGACTACAATAGTGAATACAACAGTGACTACAATAGTGAATATAACAGTGACTACAATAGTGAATACAACGGTGACTACAATATTGAATACAACGGTGACTATAATAGTGAATATAACAGTGACTACAATAGTGAATATAACAGTGACTACAACAGTGAATACAACAGTGAATATAACAGTGACTACAATAGTGAATACAATAGTGACTACAATAGTGAATACAATAGTGACTACAATAGTGAATACAACAGTGAATACAAATGTGACTACAATAGAGAATACAATAGTGACTACAATAGGGAATACAATAGTGAATATAACAGTGACTACAATAGTGAATATAACAGTGACTACAACAGTGAATACAACAGTGAATATAACAGTGACTACAATAGTGAATTCAATAGTGAGTACAAAAGTGAATACAATAGTGACTACAATAGTGAATACAATAATGACTACATTAGTGAATACAATAGTGACTACAATATTGAATACAACAGTGACTACAATAGTGAATACAATAGTGAATACAATAGTGACTACAATAGTGAATACAATAGAGAATACAACAGTGACTACAATAGTGAATACAATAGTGACTACAATAGTGAATACAATAATGACTACATTAGTGAATACAATAGTGAATACAACAGTGAATACAACAGTGACTACAATAGTGAATACAATAGTGAATACAATAGTGAAAACAATAGAGAATACAACAGTGACTACAATAGTGAATACAATAGTGAATACAATAGAGATTACAACAGTGACTACAATAGTGAATACAATAGTGAATACAATAGTGAATACAATAGTGAATACAATAGTGAATACAACAGTGACTACAATAGTGAAAACAACAGTGACTACAATAGTGAATACAATAATGACTACAATAGTTAATACAATAGTGACTAAAATAGTAAATACAACAGTGACTACAATAGTGAATACAACAGTGAATAAAAATGTGACAACAATAGTGAATACAATAGTGACTACAATAGTGAATACATTAATGATTACAACAGTGACTACAATAGTGACTACAATAGTGACTACAATAGTGAATACAATAATGACAACAATAGTGAATACAACAGTGACTACAATAGTGCATACAATAGTGACTACAATAGTGAATACAACAGTGAATACAAATTTGACTACAATAGTGAATAAAATAGTGACTACAATAGTGAATACAATAGTGAATACAACAGTGACTATAATATTGAAAACAATAGTGACTACAACAGTGAATACAACAGTGACTACAATAGTGAATACTACGGTGACTACAATAGTGAATACAATAGTGAATACATTATTGATTACAACAGTGAATACAATTGTGACTACAATAGTGAATACAATAGTGAATACAATTATTGTAATTATATTAGTCACCTTTGTATTCACTATTGTAGTCACTTGTATTCACTATTGTAGTCACTGTTGTATTCACATATTGTAGACACAACAGTGACTACAATAGTGAATACAATAGTGAATACAACAGTGACTACAATAGTGAATAAAATAGTAAATACAAATTTGAATACAAAATTGAATACAACAGTGAATACAACAGTGACTACAATAGTGACTACAATAGTGAATACAACAGTGACTACAACAGTGAATACAATAGTGAATACAACAATGACTACAACATTTAACACAATAGTGACTACAATAGTGAATGCAATTGTGAATACAACAGTGACTACAATAGTGAATAAAATAGTAAATACAAATTTGAATACAAAATTGAATACAACAGTGAATACAATAGTGACTACAATATTGAATACAATAGTGAATACAACAGTGACTACAATAGTGAATAAAATAGTGAATACAACAGTGACTACAATAGTGAATAAAATAGTGAATACAAATTTGAATACAAAACTTAATACAATAGTGAATACAACAGTGACTACAATAGTGAATACAATAGTGAATATAAAATTGAATACAACAGTGAATACAACAGTGAATGTAATATTGAATACAACAGTGAATGTAATATTGAATACAATAGTGAATACAACAGTGACAACAACAATGAATACAACAGTGAATGCAATATTGAATACAAAAGTGAATAATGCAACATCGAATACACTAGTGAATACAACAGTGGCTACAATAGTGAATACAATATTGATTACAACAGTGACTACAATAGTGAATACAACAGTGACCACAATAGTGAATACAAGTGACTACAATAGTGAATACAACGGTGACTACAATAGTGAATACAACGGTGACTACAATAGTGAATACAACGGTGACTACAATAGTGAATACAACAGTGACTACAATAGTGAATACAACGGTGACTACAATAGTGAATACAATATTGATTACAACAGTGACTACAACGGTGAATACAAGTGACTACAATAGTGAATACAACGGTGACTACAATAGTGAATACAACGCTGACTACAATAGTGAATACAACCGTGACTACAATAGTGAATACAACGGTGACTACAATAGTGAATACAACGGTGACTACAATAGTGAATACAACAGTGACTACAATAGTGAATACAACGGTGACTACAATAGTGAATACAATATTGATTACAACAGTGACTACAATAGTGAATACAAGTGACTACAATGTTGAATACAACGGTGACTACAATAGTGAATACAACGGTGACTACAATAGTGAATACAACAGTGACTACAATAGTGAATACAACGGTGACTACAATAGTGAATACAATATTGATTACAACAGTGACTACAATAGTGAATACAAGTGACTACAATGTTGAATACAACGGTGACTACAATAGTGAATACAACGGTGACTACAATAGTGAATATAACAGTGACTACAATAGTGAATACAACGGTGACTACAATAGTGAATACAACGGTGACTACAATAGTGAATACAACGGTGACTACAATAGTGAATACAACGGTGACTACAATAGTGAATACAATATTGATTAAAACAGTGACTACAATAGTGAATATAACAGTGACTACAATAGTGAATACAACAGTGACTACAATAGTGAATACAACAGTGACTACAATAGTGAATACAACGGTGACTACAATAGTGAATACAACGGTGACTACAATAGTGAATACAAGTGACTACAATAGTGAATACAACGGTGACTACAATAGTGAATACAAGTGACTACAATAGTGAATACAACGGTGACTACAATAGTGAATACAAGGGTGACTACAATAGTGAATACAAGTGACTACAATAGTGAATACAACGGTGACTACAATAGTGAATACAAGTGACTACAATAGTGAATACAACGGTGACTACAATAGTGAATACAACAGTGACTACAATAGTGAATATAACAGTGACTACAATAGTGAATACAACGGTGACTACAATATTGAATACAACGGTGACTATAATAGTGAATATAACAGTGACTACAATAGTGAATATAACAGTGACTACAACAGTGAATACAACAGTGAATATAACAGTGACTACAATAGTGAATACAATAGTGACTACAATAGTGAATACAATAGTGACTACAATAGTGAATACAACAGTGAATACAAATGTGACTACAATAGAGAATACAATAGTGACTACAATAGGGAATACAATAGTGAATATAACAGTGACTACAATAGTGAATATAACAGTGACTACAACAGTGAATACAACAGTGAATATAACAGTGACTACAATAGTGAATTCAATAGTGAGTACAAAAGTGAATACAATAGTGACTACAATAGTGAATACAATAATGACTACATTAGTGAATACAATAGTGACTACAATATTGAATACAACAGTGACTACAATAGTGAATACAATAGTGAATACAATAGTGACTACAATAGTGAATACAATAGAGAATACAACAGTGACTACAATAGTGAATACAATAGTGACTACAATAGTGAATACAATAATGACTACATTAGTGAATACAATAGTGAATACAACAGTGAATACAACAGTGACTACAATAGTGAATACAATAGTGAATACAATAGTGAAAACAATAGAGAATACAACAGTGACTACAATAGTGAATACAATAGTGAATACAATAGAGATTACAACAGTGACTACAATAGTGAATACAATAGTGAATACAATAGTGAATACAATAGTGAATACAATAGTGAATACAACAGTGACTACAATAGTGAAAACAACAGTGACTACAATAGTGAATACAATAATGACTACAATAGTTAATACAATAGTGACTAAAATAGTAAATACAACAGTGACTACAATAGTGAATACAACAGTGAATAAAAATGTGACAACAATAGTGAATACAATAGTGACTACAATAGTGAATACATTAATGATTACAACAGTGACTACAATAGTGACTACAATAGTGACTACAATAGTGAATACAATAATGACAACAATAGTGAATACAACAGTGACTACAATAGTGCATACAATAGTGACTACAATAGTGAATACAACAGTGAATACAAATGTGACTACAATAGTGAATACAATAGTGACTACAATAGTGAATACAATAGTGAATACAACAGTGACTATAATATTGAAAACAATAGTGACTACAACAGTGAATACAACAGTGACTACAATAGTGAATACTACGGTGACTACAATAGTGAATACAATAGTGAATACATTATTGATTACAACAGTGAATACAATTGTGACTACAATAGTGAATACAATAGTGAATACAATTATTGTAATTATATTAGTCACCTTTGTATTCACTATTGTAGTCACTTGTATTCACTATTGTAGTCACTGTTGTATTCACATATTGTAGACACAACAGTGACTACAATAGTGAATACAATAGTGAATACAACAGTGACTACAATAGTGAATAAAATAGTAAATACAAATTTGAATACAAAATTGAATACAACAGTGAATACAACAGTGACTACAATAGTGACTACAATAGTGAATACAACAGTGACTACAACAGTGAATACAATAGTGAATACAACAATGACTACAACATTTAACACAATAGTGACTACAATAGTGAATGCAATTGTGAATACAACAGTGACTACAATAGTGAATAAAATAGTAAATACAAATTTGAATACAAATTTGAATACAACAGTGAATACAATAGTGACTACAATATTGAATACAATAGTGAATACAACAGTGACTACAATAGTGAATAAAATAGTGAATACAACAGTGACTACAATAGTGAATAAAATAGTGAATACAAATTTGAATACAAAACTTAATACAATAGTGAATACAACAGTGACTACAATAGTGAATACAATAGTGAATATAAAATTGAATACAACAGTGAATACAACAGTGAATGTAATATTGAATACAACAGTGAATGTAATATTGAATACAATAGTGAATACAACAGTGACAACAACAATGAATACAACAGTGAATGCAATATTGAATACAAAAGTGAATAATGCAACATCGAATACACTAGTGAATACAACAGTGGCTACAATAGTGAATACAATATTGATTACAACAGTGACTACAATAGTGAATACAACAGTGACCACAATAGTGAATACAAGTGACTACAATAGTGAATACAACGGTGACTACAATAGTGAATACAACGGTGACTACAATAGTGAATACAACGGTGACTACAATAGTGAATACAACAGTGACTACAATAGTGAATACAACGGTGACTACAATAGTGAATACAATATTGATTACAACAGTGACTACAACGGTGAATACAAGTGACTACAATAGTGAATACAACGGTGACTACAATAGTGAATACAACGGTGACTACAATAGTGAATACAACGGTGACTACAATAGTGAATACAACGGTGACTACAATAGTGAATACAACGGTGACTACAATAGTGAATACAACAGTGACTACAATAGTGAATACAACGGTGACTACAATAGTGAATACAATATTGATTACAACAGTGACTACAATAGTGAATACAAGTGACTACAATGTTGAATACAACGGTGACTACAATAGTGAATACAACGGTGACTACAATAGTGAATATAACAGTGACTACAATAGTGAATACAACGGTGACTACAATAGTGAATACAACGGTGACTACAATAGTGAATACAACGGTGACTACAATAGTGAATACAACGGTGACTACAATAGTGAATACAATATTGATTAAAACAGTGACTACAATAGTAAATATAACAGTGACTACAATAGTGAATACAACAGTGACTACAATAGTGAATACAACGGTGACTACAATAGTGAATACAACGGTGACTACAATAGTGAATACAAGTGACTACAATAGTGAATACAACGGTGACTACAATAGTGAATACAAGTGACTACAATAGTGAATACAACGGTGACTACAATAGTGAATACAACGGTGACTACAATAGTGAATACAAGTGACTACAATAGTGAATACAACGGTGACTACAATAGTGAATACAAGTGACTACAATAGTGAATACAACGGTGACTACAATAGTGAATACAACAGTGACTACAATAGTGAATACAACGGTGACTACAATATTGAATACAACGGTGACTACAATATTGAATACAACGGTGACTATAATAGTGAATATAACAGTGACTACAATAGTGAATATAACAGTGACTACAACAGTGAATACAACAGTGAATATAACAGTGACTACAATAGTGAATACATAAGTGACTACAATAGTGAATACAATAGTGACTACAATAGTGAATACAACAGTGAATACAAATGTGACTACAATAGAGAATGCAATAGTGACTACAATAGGGAATACAATAGTGAATATAACAGTGACTACAATAGTGAATATAACAGTGACTACAACAGTGAATACAACAGTGAATATAACAGTGACTACAATAGTGAATTCAATAGTGAGTACAAAAGTGAATACAATAGTGACTACAATAGTGAATACAATAATGACTACATTAGTGAATACAATAGTGACTACAATATTGAATACAACAGTGACTACAATAGTGAATACAATAGTGAATACAATAGTGACTACAATAGTGAATACAACAGTGACTACAATAGTGAATACAATAGTGACTACAATAGTGAATACAATAATGACTACATTAGTGAATACAATAGTGAATACAACAGTGAATACAACAGTGACTACAATAGTGAATACAATAGTGAATACAATAGTGAATACAATAGAGAATACAACAGTGACTACAA
The DNA here is from genome assembly GCA_014155875.1 of Cepaea nemoralis. Lineage (NCBI taxonomy): Eukaryota > Metazoa > Mollusca > Gastropoda > Stylommatophora > Helicidae > Cepaea > Cepaea nemoralis. The sequence goes on along the minus strand of JACEFZ010000032.1, from coordinate 70,831 downwards.
TAGTGAATACAATAGTGAATACAATAGAGATTACAACAGTGACTACAATAATGAATGATACAATAGTGAATACAATAGTGAATACAATAGTGAATACAATAGTGAATACAACAGTGAATACAATAGTGAACACAACAGTGACTACAACAGTGAATACAACAGTGACTACAATAGTGACTACAATAGTGAATACAACAGTGACTACAACAGTGAATACAATAGTGAATACAACAGTGACTACAACATTTAACACAATAGTGACTACAATAGTGAATGCAATTGTGAATACAACAGTGACTACAATAGTGAATAAAATAGTGAATACAAATTTGAATACAAAATTTAATACAATAGTGAATACAACAGTGACTACAATAGTGAATACAATAGTGAATATAAAATTGAATACAACAGTGAATACAACAGTGAATTTAATATTGAATACAACAGTGAATGTAATATTGAATACAATAGTGAATACAACAGTGACAACAACAATGAATACAACAGTGAATGCAATATTGAATACAACAGTGAATAATGCAACATCGAATACACTAGTGAATACAACAGTGGCTACAATAGTGAATATAAAATTGAATAAAAAGTGAATACAATAGTGAATACAACAGTGAATACAATCTTTAATTGCGGCAGAGAATACAATATTCAGTTTCAAAGGTGCATACAATAGTTTGTTACAACAGTTCATTGACTAGCCAGTTACAATAGAAGATAACCTATTTAGTTACACGAGTGGATACACTAGTATGTTATAACAGTGGATACAATAGTCTTTCAAAGCATGGATGCAACCGTAAGTTACAACAGTGGATAAAAAAGTCATTGCTTGATTAATTGATTGATTGATTGATTTAGGAATCGACATCACAGTATTCGGGGCATTCCCATAAGCGCTCCGTCCCCATCCTCAGCAGCCAGCGAAGAGTCCCAACACCAATAGTACCAGTAGCAATCTGATTATATGTCTGTCTCGCCTTTCCTCTGAGCTTTGAGCGTCGGCCAGATCCCTTCGTCACTCCTCGCTGTCTCATTCTTGCCAGACCATGGTCATCCGTTTGCTCCTCCGAGGTGACACGTGCTCCCACAAGGCCGCAACCATGTCTGCCTTGTCATGTATCAATACTCCACGAATGTCTGCAGAACCAGCCAATCTGTCCGTCTGTTCATTTCCCAGAACACCGGCATGCCCCGGAGAAAAGATCCATGTGATGCTTGTCACCCGTGACCTCCGAAGCGAAGCAAGCCACTCCGCACGAAGCCCGCCCGTCCTCACCCTCGTCAGCAAGCTTTCTGAGTCAGTTGCAATCACGATATGTGTGTGTCGTATTCTCCATCCAGCGGAGAGCTGCAGTTATTGCCTCCACCTCCATTCTTAAGCTGGATGTTGTGGTATCATATGCCAGGCCAGGTGCACCGAACGTAGTCAATTACAACATAGCTTACAATAATCATTTGCAGTAGTTAATACAATAGTCATGTAATATAGTGAAAACAATAGTAAATACAATAGTGATTCCAAAATTGAATACAACATCCAGATACAACAGAGAATACAATAGACAGTTGCAAGTTTGCATGCAATAGTTAGTTACAATAGTAAATACAGTACTCAATTACAATAGTTAATACAAAGGTTAGTTGCAACAGTGAATTACAATAGTGATTACAATAGTCAGTTACAACAGTGTATACAATAGTGATTACAATAGTCAGTTACAACAGTGTATACAATAGATCATTCCAGTTGACACTTTGTTCTCGAAGTCTCTCTTACATCATATGACCAAAGAAAGATGTTTGTCTCTTTCTTATTGTTGTATATAGTTTAGTTTAGTTTAGTCGATGGATCAACATCACGGCACACGAGTGTAACCCATAAGAGCTCCGTTCTTCTCCTAACTCAAACCTGAGTCTGGAGAAACTCAACTCAGTGCACGAACTCTGTAGCGCCTGCGAGGATCCTGAAATACTTTGGGTAGATCTTTAACTCGAAATTTTGCCACTATTAGGCTACTCATTTTTCGATTTCCAAATGCCACAGGAATTTTTTACGTGCGCAACAATACATACGGGAGTCCGATCTCACTACCCATAGACCAGGGGAAATTTTATTACTAGAAGCCCACGTGAAATAAATCCCGGTCCTCACCGGGGCTTGAACTCGGGACCTCCAGCACTCGAGGCGGACACCATACCTCGAGACCACGCAGCCCCCCCCCCCCCATTGTTGTATATAATGTTCTAGTTTCATTAGCCTTTTTCAGGCAGTCGTTGTTAGTTACATTTGGCTTTCCAAGGAATTCGCAACATTTGTTTCTGGAACAACATCTCTGTTGCTTCTAAGTCTTTCCTAATTTGTTCATTTACATTCCAAGATTGACAACCATTCAGCAAAATTGGTTCTATATAGCATTTCAGTACTCTTTCCATTCAGTGATTATGACTTATTGCATAAGATATTCTCCATTTTCTGAAATGCGGCCTTTGTCTGCTCTATTCTGCTCCTAATCTCTGTTGCACATCTTCCATCTGATGTAATAAATGCCCCTTCTTCTTCATCTTCAGCGTTCCGAGCCATTGAGGTTATTTGCTGCAGATACAATCCGTCTCCATTCGTCTCTCTGGTTGACCTTCTCTTGCCAGTCGTTGATTCCAAGTGCGTGTCTGTATATATATTATCTCTCCACCGTATTTAAAATTATCCACTTGGTTAAGAATTATCCCATCTATTTCTATTTCACATTGTGGTGTCACCATGTTCTTTGATATCACGATTGTTACTGTTTGCTTGATATTCATGGAGATTCCTTTTTAGCATTTTCTGTTACTACAAATGTCCAACAATTTTTGTAGATCTTTTGCATTATTCGCCATCATTACTGTGTCATATGCATAGCGTATATTGTTTATATTATAACCTCCAATTAGTATTCTTGGACGTTCTAAGTTACATTCTTCTGTTAATTCTTCCATTTCTCCATCATATAATTATCTTATATACCAATTCCACCACTTCATTATATCACCTTCCTACAATAATATCTTTCCCGTTTTTGATTTCAAACATATTAACCATTAATAACTCTGAAACACACAGGTATCCGTTAAATGATTTGGCTGGTTTTTCATCATATAGTATTCCTACACCTGTATCCCATCCCAGAACAAATTATTGTGTATTTATCTTTTATAATTTTGCCGATCCCTTCCATCTCATCTCACTTATGCTTAGTATATTCATATTCATGCTTTCAATTTCTCTTAGAACATTGTTCAACTTTCCCAGCTCATTTAATGTCCTAACATCCCATGTTTCAACTCTAAATGTATTTATTTTAGTTATGGGTTTGCCATAATTAACTGGATAACGGTTTGGTGTCACCTGTGGCTCATGTTTGTCCCTATCGGACGAGGATGTCCTAAGACTGCCATTAAGCGTCGTTCACTATCTCTGAAATCTGTTTTGCCATGAAGTCTTGGGAAGATAATGTCGCTTCCCCTTGTCTTCCACATCCACATGTTGGTCTTTTCCCTCTGCCTTTGACAACCATTTCCGACAGTTAGGTCAAGTGAGTGGCCTGCTCTGCTCAGCTGCAGAGTTGTCCACTTATTCCGGTGGATACTCGGTCCCCAGGGCAACGTTAGCCACACCGTGGTGTGTTTCCCATCCTCTACCACGGGGAGGTGCAGTTGGGATTTTCTCTTCCTAAAGTTATGGTCTATGATGGCCAAAACTTTCCAGTACTGTAGAGGACTCAGTTACAATAACGAATATAATAATAAACACAATAGTTATAACAGTGGATGAATCTATCAGTTTTGTGTTGTTTTTTTTTTTTTTTGTTTTGTTTGCGTATCCCTTACAGTACGTTGCAGTCAACATCAGCGTTTTCCAGCTGCTATTGATGTACTAGGCAAGATTACGCTCACTAGTTTGTCATTGCTTTCTGAGCGACCTCCTCTACTAGTTTACAGTAAGTTACCGATGCGGAGAGAACCGCTACCAATTCTCGTGTAACGTCACGTTACTTACGAGAGTATACGAGATTGCGGAGAAAGTCGTGTAACCTCTTGACTAGGGAGAATGTACTAGTGAATACAATATTCAATTACAACAATGCATGCAATACTCAGTTACAGCAATTGATACAATGGTTAGTCGCAATCGTAAATATAATAGGAAAGTATAACAGTGTAGGTTTAGGGAGATGATAGCGTGCAAAGAAAAAGGATACACTATAGTAGCTGATGCACGCGTGAGCACCAAAAGGTTATGTTGTTATGGACGCTCACGCGCTGACGTAGAACTAGGGGATAAGAGAGTCTTGACTGTACGACCATGAGAGTAGGATGTATGTAAACATCGGCTCTGATGCCTTTTGAATTGTCAACTATTTATATGATGTTTCTTCAATAAACGTGAAGTTCATTCATACGGCCTTGTTCCAGTCACTATACGATCACGTGCCTTGTGTTACAAATACGGATTTGTTGCCGTTAAACAGGATTTCAGCCAGAATTGTCGTGGTCCAGAAATTACACGTCAAAATTTATCAAGCACTGTAGCACTGTCGAGAACTTACAGAGAACGGATGCTATGAATTGAAATGTCAACACGCAAGAATGAAGATCTGGCCGAGTGAAATTTCAAGTCAGGGAATTTTTTTTTGAAGACTGCCCAAAGTAAAAATTGCCGCAGGCCAGTCATTTTATTGAAGGTCATTCAAGTTCAAACGTTACCGCAAGTCAGTCAATGTAATACCGATCAACTTCAAACATTTCCTCAAGTCAGTCAATTTTTGTAGAAAGGCAATTAAGATTCCAATCATTGATGAATCCAATTTAAACCGCCCGTTTTAAGGAATGTCATCCAAGATCAATTCAAGCTTGAAGAACTTACAATGAATCCAGCTCAAATTGGCAGATTTATTGAGTATGTGGCTCAAGCTGAAATAACTTCCAACAATTTTTGAATCAGTCGTTTTCCTGAAGATTTCAATTGTTGCCATTCAGACCTGAGGAAGTTTCTACTCGTTTTACTTGCCTGCCAAACTGCTCGAGAAACGTTTTCAACCCAGCATTCAGAAGTCCGAGGTGCCCAGCCAGGGGTGAAATCAGAAACCAGAAGTCCGAGGTGCCCAGCCAAGGGTGAATGAGGAGGCCAGAAGTTTTCCTTTCCCTGCGACAGAACTGATACAGACGTCACGTTCGTTTTTACTGTGCGAAGGAACAATCGTCGGTTGGATCTATTTTGGGGACCTTATGAGCTACAGTGAATCCTTGGAGGGTAAAAACTTTTTACGATACATTTAGTTATAATGTGATGATATATGTAATAATAATATCGTACTTGGTCACTATTATTGATTAATGGTAATTGAGTTACTTAACATAGTTACTAAAATGGCACATGATGAGGCTTCATTGACACAGGTGTTAGGGGAAGTGGGAAGAGCCATATCTAAGTTGGACAATGCCTTGAAGCAACAAAGCATAGGAATTGACATTGAAAAGTTCAGCGGAAAAGCAAGAGATTTTAATAAATGGGTAGTCGCCATTGAGAAACATGCATTTTTGGTAGGAGCCACAGAAGTGGAGAAGAAACGATTTGCTTAGCAGACAAGTATATCGCCAGTTTCGGATCACATTAGGAGGAAACTAGAAGCAGGAATAGACGAGAGTTGGGAAGATATTAAAAATGACTTGGCTCATAAATATGCAGAGATCACAGATCCTCAACACGCATTTTCAGTCTTGAGACAGTCTAGACAGGATAATGGAGAGAGCGTGCAACTATATAGTGACAGGCTAATTAATCTAGCTGAAGAAGCGTTTCTCTGACAAAATATACAAGGCGAGGAGGTAGAAAGAATGTTGGTGGGGATATTTGTAGACGGGATCAAGTCGGATTGACTTACATTTAAGCTCATGACGGAACATCCTGCGATATTGTCACAAGCTGTGGATATCGCTATACAGGAGAAAAGTCTGAGAAGAAGATTTAGGCTAAGAGTAGGAAGAGAAATAGGAAGCAATAGAGAAGATAGAATTGAGGAACCGATGGAAATAGGACAAGCAAGATACGCATGGAGAAGACGAGGAGAGATACAGACACTGCTGGTAAATAATGAAAGTAATCAAGATAGAAGAAGACAAATGAGAAATCCTATAAGGTAGACAGTAGGGAGTACCAATGTAGTATGTTGGAAATGTGGACAGAGTGGACATACTTTTAGATATTGTGATAACAGACGTGCTCATGTTGGTGCACTGAATGGAAGTGTAAATAGTAGACCAAATAGGAATTTTGGAGAAGCGCAGAGAAATTTTGCAAGAACAGGAAGTCAGGGAATCTGGCATCCCACTTACTGAATAGAACCTGCGGTAGGGGGGAAAATATAAAGGATCCAAGATTTGATCACACAAGGTACAGGAGAAATTGAGAATATAGAAAATGGTCTCAACTAGGAGAAATAAAACAGTTTTCAATGAATATTACCGATCCCAGTTCATGCATAGTAGAAATAGGCAAATTCAGAATCAGAACATTAATTGATTCGGGCGCACAAGTCAGTGTAATTAAAGAAAAATTTTGTGCCGCATATTGAAGAATTTCAAAGTATTTAGGAACAGGATACCTTGCACTCGATTACTGGACAAAATTTAGAGGTGGTTGGACAAACAATGATTAACTTTAAACAGGGAGGAATAAATGTGAGACATCTTTTTCATGTGGTCAAAAATTTAAGTAGAAACATGATCCTAGGTAGGGATTTTATGCTCAAGAACGGGGTAAGACTTTATTTTGATTTACATAAGTTGAGATGTCAAGATGTCTATGTGGATTTAGAAGAAGATATGCACGTATCGGTTTTGGTTAGAGTAAAGACGTCTATGAATTTAAAACCACAGACGGTTAATCTGATACAAGCATAAATTTTAAAAAAACAACCTTATTTCTCGGTAGGACAAACAGTTACAGTAACAGAGTTAGAGAGAGATAATAGATGAACCAGGATTAGAGGTCACAGATGGAATAACGACATTAGACAGACACTTTACATTTCCAGTAATGATTTTTAACAACACAGGGAAGGAGATTAAATTGTATAGAGGGTGCGTAATCGCTAAAATAGCACAGAATCATAACAAGCATATCAACAACGGTAAAGAGGATTTGACAAGAAACAGGTATCCGGAAATCCCCATTAAAAGAAATAATACCAGAAATAGAGGTAGAAGAATTGGGAAAAGACGGAATGATGAATTGATCCATACATTCAGAAAACATACATCTCAGGTACATTCAATGGACAAAGCAACGTCATTATCGAAGAGGGAACAAGAGTTGTTGTCACAATTAAAAGCTCCACAAGAGTATAAGGAACTGTTAGAAGAATTGGTGAGAGAAAATCAAGATGTGTTTGCCATTAATGATTTAGAGCTAGGTAAGACCAGGACAGTTACAATGGAAATAGACACGGGAGATCATCTACCAATTAGCTTGAAACCATATAGAACTCCTTTAAGGAATAGAGAAATTGTTGAAAAAGCAATAGAAGATATGCTAAAAGCAGGAATAATAACAAGATCAAAATCAGAGTGGTCATCTACGATTGTAATAGTTTCCAAGAAGGACGGTTCAAATCGCTTCTGTTGTGACTACAGGGCTCTGAACAAAATTACCAAGAATGTAGCTTATCCATTGCCAGTGAATGATGATATTTTAGGCCTACTTAATGGTTCTACCTTCTTTACAACGCTAGACAGCAAGGTCAGGATTTTGGTGCATCCCTATGTCACCTGATGCTCAGAAGAAAAGTGCCATTTGTACTCATACAGGATCTTACAAATATTTACGTATGCCTTTTGGGGTACGAACTGCGCCTTCCCATTATATGTTATTAATTAACCAAGTATTGGAAGGGATGCAAAAGTTTGCATTGGCATATATAGACGATATTTTGATCTACACAGCAGGAGACGTACAAGACCACCTGAAACATATAAAGTTAGTATTTGATAGGTTAAGATTACATGATGTTAAATTGAAACTCAGTGAATGTGAATTTCTAAAAACAGATACCAAGTACTTGGGGTACATCATCGATAGAGAAGAAATTAAACCAGATCAAGATAAAGTAAAAGTTATTAAAGAATTACCTGCACCGCCCAATGTGAGGGAAGTTAGATCTTTTATAGGTATGTGTGGGTATTATAGACGGTTTGTTCCAAACTTTGCACAAATAGCAGAACCCATCACAAATCCTCACATGCAAATACGCAAGATGTAAAGTGGGATGATGATTGTCAAAATGCTTTTGAGTTTTTGAAAAATAGTGTACCAATAGTCCCATTATTAGCACATCCAGATCTCGACAAACAATTGATTTTATATACAGATGCTTCAGATAACGCTATAGTAGCATGCTTAACTCAACCATATGAAGGTGAAACACAGGGATACCAGGAGTTAAGAATGAAAGACCTATCTATTTTTTGTCACACAAACTTAGTAAGTCTCAAAGGAAGTGGTCGACAGTGGAGAAAGAGGCATATGCTATCCACTATGCGCTACAAAAATTAAATTATTACTTACATAACGCTAGTTTCATAATTAGAACTGATCATATGCCATTAAAATCTTTATTAGAGGCTCCAGTGCAGAACAGAAAGATACAAACATGGGCGCTGAATTTGCAAGGTTACAATGCAAAAGTAGAGTATATCTCAGGCAAGGAAAACACCTGCGGTGATTTATTATCCAGAATCCCGTATCCAGAAAATGCAGATAATACTGAAGATGAGGATGGTGAACCGGAGATAGACGACCGAAACTTGGCAAGTGAATATACTAGATTCTGCCATATTAAATAGAGAAAATTTGGGAAGTTCACAGACAGAACAAGACTCTGAACCAATGGTGGAAGATCCATATTTACAGCATTTTAATATGAAAGAGGAACAGGAATTAGACCCGAAAGTAATAGAAATAAAACGGAAGTTGAAAGAAACAAGTGAAAACAAGTTTAAAAAGAATTTTTTATTGTTGCAAGAAGACGATCAGTTATATTATGTAAATGAAAAAAGTGAAGAATTGAGAAAATATATTCCGAGACATTTAGAAGTTGAAATTTTGAAAGCATATCATGATGAGAATGGACATTTAGGTCGTGATAAATTATTTAAAAGCCTCAAAAGTATTATTGGCCAAATTTATTTAAGAGCATTTACGAATATGTCGACGCATGTGAGAAATGTAGGCTAAGAAATATGAAAACAATTAAATGTCCCTTACAAGAAACTGATATTCCGCAGTTTCCAATGCAGAAGGTGAGTTTAGATATCTCAGGCCCTCATCCTAAAACATTATCGGGGAATATATATTTGCTGCACATTGTGGATTGCTATAGTTTGTGGTCAGAGGTGTATCCGATCCCAGATAAGAGTGCTGACTCCATTATTAATATTTTTCTTCAAGAAGTACATACCAAGATTTGGTTGTCCTACAGATAATACTCACAGATAATGGAAAAGAATTTGTAAACAAGAAGTTTGAGAAATTATTACAAGACTTGAATATTGTACACATAAAAACTTCTTATTATAGACCCTCCTCAAACGCGAAAAAATGAGAGACAACATAGGACACTATACAATATACTAGCAAAAAATGTAGAAGAACATGACAGAGATTGGAATCTATATTTAGTACCTGCATTGGGAGCGATACGAACTCATCAAAATTAGGGTACAGGTTTTTCACCATTCTGCTTGATGCACGGAAGAGAACCGGTACTACCAATAGACAATCTGCTAACACCTAGAAGGAAATATATGGGAGAAGATTTTCAGGAAATGATTTTACAAGAAATGCACAAAGCACACGTAAGTTTGAGAAGCAATATAATTAAAGCCAGAGAAAGACAGAAAAGTACGCAGATAAAAATACACAATTACAGGAATTTAAAATAGGTGATAGGGTTTACTATAAAAAAACATAGAAGAAACTCCAAATTTGATGCTCATTGGATTCCAGGATATTACATTTTAGAAAAACTAGGTCCAGTTTCATATAAGATTAAGAACCAAATCACGGGACATATAGCACGTTCACATGTGGAACATTTAAGACGAGATAATGAGGATGATAAGGGAGATGATAATAATAATTATTATTATTCGGAAGGATTATACTCTGATGGCAAACTCGTCAGACGAGTAAAATATGCGATACCTCCAGATCATTATAGAAAAGAAGTGGTACAGGAACAAATAAACACAACACCATTATACGAAGAAACTTGTGAACAAGAGGAAACAATACCGAAAACTCTTATGAGAGAAGAAAATGAGACGTATGATGGTTATAATAGCGTGGAATCTATGGAAGAAAGTAATTGCTCCGTTTAAGAACACCAGACAAGCAGTGAAAAGGAGGATAGATAGACAAAAAGAAAGAGAAGTTAAGTGACAAAAGAGAATGAGAGAAGGTTCATCAAGTGACGAGGATATGCCACTTTTAGAAAGGTCATTAAGGAACCAAGATAAACAGATTAGGTTGGATATAGAAAGGAAAAAAATAGAGGCCTGAAATGTAGATACAGATGAACAAGAAATGGATGAGAAATCAGAGACTGATGGAAATAGTATAAGTTCTCTTCATGAAAATGATGACATTGATGTAGAGATGGCACTTATAAAGAAAAATCTAGCATTACTGAAGAAGTGGAGATATGGATATTTATATGAAATAAATGGATAAGAAATACTCTGCAGATAGCAGGAAAGAAATGTCATATTGATATAAGGATAGTCTAACAGATTGGCTATATATATTAGTTGTTTTTTTTTGTATCGAATTTGGTAAATAATACATACAGTGCAGAAATATGTGGAAATTGTGTAGCGCTTCTTTGTGCTGAATAGATATAAGAAATAGATTGTTATAATACCCCTGCAGTTAGCAGGAGAGAAAACTTTTTTTTTTTTTTTTTGGACTTAATGATGATTTGACATATAATGAATATGTATTAAGATTTTTAATAGCATTTTATTGGCTTGAACTTGTGGTAAAATAGTAGAATATGTGTTCTTGTAGTTAATAGATATATCATTGGTCCGTATAAGCGACTAATGATGTTAATGATGTAGAGTATAATAGGTAATTATAATGTTGTTTGAAAATGATTATTATTTTTACATTATGTGGGGGATAAAAGTTCCTTTGAAAATGTTGGGAGGAATGATGTTCTGTTGTGATTTTGATTTTGTTTTTTTTTTAATTGCTCGTGATTTCAGCTTTCATTTGAAATGGTTTAATAGATAGTTAGTGGTTAGTAGTTGACTAATTATGTTGGATTGTTTGAGACAGATTTTTATGTTCAGACACAAGTTCATATTGTAATAAGTGGGGCTAGTAAATTGATACAAAGATTACTATGGATAAAGAATCAAGTTGGTATTGTCTTGGGGGATGGTTAATAGACAATAGAAGTATATAGGAAATATATAAGGGTTGCGCTAGTCGACATTATTAATACATGGATTAAACCCCATGGATGTGGGGGGTTGATATAGGAGCTGCATTAGACAGCGTTAAATGAATATATGGATTGAAGTACATGGTTGGATATGCGATGGGATTGGTTTAACTTAAAAAGGGGGCTGTGCTTATCAGCATAATATAAACAAACAAGGGAGAAATTATGAATATGGGCAATAGTAATTAGGGACGCTGGGGGTACAGCATGAAAGAAGAAGTAGATAGACACGGTAACATTTTGTGAACATGGACCAAGAGCCATAGAGGTTTGGGAAGCTCAGTTATAAATAAGGATACTAAGATAGTATAGACAAGGGGGAAAGTACAGTCATATATTACTGGTCCGTTGTTGGCAGCACAAATAATATGGTTCGAAGAGGAGAATAATATTTTGTATCTAGAAGGATGGAGTTTTGGATCGACGTAACTTTTAACAGAAGCTTTTATAAATAACAAATTGAAGATGATGGAAGATTGTATTATTTAGCGGTTTACATGATTTAGGCTTTTAGAAAACTTTATTTCATAAAGTTTTGAAAGTGTATGGGGGGATGAATGTGACTATTTCTTACTATCTCATTTCCTTTTGGTGCGAATCAACCACTTTCCTGTCTATCCTGTGTTGTTGATGTTAGTGAGAGTATGATAGTTTGTATAATTACATAAGAATCTTCAATTTTTGTTAACCATACTTTCTATCAAAGAGTATTAAGTTGAGCCATTTGTAATATAGACTTACGAGGTTACGATGGATACATTGTATATGTAATATGGATCTTATAACGAAGAAGAAGAGGTTATGGGTCATGGCGGCTGGCTAGAAGACAAGTACATGATGAATTGTAGGGATAGAGAGGTGGTGTAATGCATAAGAATTACAGGTTAGAGTTTAGGTTGTTTGGTTCAAGACCAGTAAGCGGATTGCTTATTATCTTACAGAAGCGAAGAAGAAGTAATAGTGTAGGGTTATTAGTTTAAGAATATAGAATTAGCAGTTAAGTGGTGGCGAAGTATAACCTGTAGGGAATCATAGATTTTGGGGTAAATGAGTTGGGGATTAAGACTTTCCGAGGAAAAGTCTTGTTAGGGTGGAAAGGTAATATAACAGTGTAGGTTTAGGGAGATGATAGCGTGCAAAGAAAAAGGGTACACTATAGTAGCTGATGCACTGCGTGAGCACCAAAAGGTTATGTTGTTAGGGACGCTCACGCGCTGACGTAGAACTAGGGGATAAGAGAGTCTTGACTGTACCACCATGAGAGTAGGATGTATGTAAACATCGGCTCTGATGCCTTTTGAATTGTCAACTATTTATATGATGTTTCTTCAAAAAACGTGAAGTTCAATCATACGGCCTTGTTCCAGTCACTATACGATCACGTGCCTTCTGTTACAAAAGAATCAATTTCAATAGTGAATGAATATGTAAGGAATTATCACTCAATAGACAGTCAAGACATAAATACAAATGTAGGTCATGTCAGCTGCAAACTTCATACATCTATTCCACACAGACCTGGGACTTTCGACACTAACACCATCAAGTCTTTCACCGTTAACGATTTGCAAGGACAAGAAGACTGCAAGCACACCTTCGAACGTGTCGATCCATTCGTCATCTTTATGAATTGGCCCAACTGTAAACAGCCTACACTGCAAGGGGTAATAACACCTGTTCAAATCTAACGGTGTTAGTAGTAATTTCAGTAATGATTGTGATCAGGGTGTGTTGACACAGTTTGTTACACACTGTCTTCCTCTTCTTCTGCTTATTGATCTAGTGCAGGGATCGACAATCACCACTCCCCATCCCTCTTTACGGTTAAATGAACTTGGCATTGTGTAAATTATTGGCAGTTGCTCAGCTATGTATACATCTGTCTCTGTCTACCTCTGTCTCTGTCACCATTTGTCTCTGTCTTCATCTGTCTATGTCTCCATCTGTCACTGTCTTCATCTATCTCTGCCTTCATCTGTCTCTCTCTGTCTCCATCTGTCTCTGTCTCCATCTGATCTGTCTTCATATGTCTCTGTCTTCATTTATCTCATGTAAACTGTAAATGTGAATAAGCCTTGTAATTAAATTATAAATGGTCCACGTATTTAAACTACTAATAAATAATAAGAAATAAAATAAAACCAGCAATCGGAGGAAGTTAATCAACATGACCAGACTATGCATGGAAGATACTTATAATATAGTAACATATAAAGGCAGTAAATCAGACCCCTTCCAAATAACATCTGGCTTGAAACAGGGTGATGCACTATCGCCGCTACTCTTCAATCTGGCTCTAGAGAAAGTTGTAAGGAAGGTAAAGGAGGAATGTGATATTGGAGGAACATCCAAGCTGCTTGGTTATGCAGATGATATATACATTATAGGGGTAAATGAACAAAAGACATTGGAAATATTGACTCACTTAAAGCAAAAAGCCCAACAGATGGGGCTGGTTATCAACCAAGATAAGACAGAATATATGGTAATTTCAAGAGACGGAATGGCTAAAAGCTCTGGCCACATACAAATAGATAATATGACCATTAAAAGAACGGAAACATACAAATACCTGGGTACAATCGTCAACTGCTCCAACATCATAAGGGAAGAAATATAAACTAGAATCAACTCTGGAAATAAGATATAATATGCACTACAACATCTACTAAAATCAAAGGCGCTATCTCGTAACACCAAAATCACAATATACAAAACACTGATCAGACCAGTTGTGCTGTATGGCTCTGAAACCTGGAGTACAACGAAAGGAGACGAAGCATTGTTACAAACCTTTGAGAACAAAATTTTAAGACGCATCTTTGGACCCATTAGGGATACACAAAGTGGAGAGTGGAAAAGAAGAAGTAACAAAGACATTTATGATCTGTTTAAGTCCCCACTAATCACTGGTATCATGAAGGCTAATAGACTACAATGGCTGGGGCATATAGAAAGAATGGAAGATAATAGGGAAACAAAACTCGCTTACACTCAGGAAATAAATGACCGTAGACCCCGAGGTAGACCAAGAAGGCGATGGATAGATAATACATACAGACCTACAAGCACTTGGAATCAACGACTGGCAAGAGAAGGTCCACCAGAGAGACAAATGGAGACGGATTGTATCTGCAGCAAAGAAGAAGAAGAATCGGAGAGTGTGGATTTGTGGAAGGTGGACATACAATGCCATACACATCTCGAGAATATTAACCAATAGAAAGCATGCGTTGAGCATAACGTGAAACAAGAAGAAATGTTTATGATGATGGAACTGTTAAACAGTGCTGGTAGTGCTGAGAATAATACAGTGATACAGGGACACTTTATAATTTATAAATCAGGCTGTAATATTATTATAGTTAGTTAGTTAGTTAGTTAGTCGAGGTTCCAACTTTACGACAACGGGTCGTCCCCATTATGCTCCATTCCTGTGCCAGTGAATATGACACAAAATGCTAACCACTGTCCAATGTGGAAAGTGGAACAGACAGGAATTTCGGCTATCCAACAGCCCGTACAGGTACACTGTGCATAATGCCACCGCCGAATGCCAACACAAATGTCATCCACGAAAACCACAGTTCATCGTTAATGGAATCAGCAGTCACCAGCAAGCCTTATTGACTCGGGTTTGCTCACATGGCTCGGTTTCTTTTCGCCGAAAGCGTCGCATAAAGCACGAAATCCGTAGCTCCAGCGCCGACTCCCATGATTCTCCTGAAAAATACGCTCTTGAACCGAAAAGGTAAATCAGAAAAAAATTCAGCAACAGTCGGGAGCCATTGTTCCGACCATGCAGGTCAATGTACAAACACAAGCGGGCATGTAAAAGCATTCCATGCGAAATCACAGCTCACTGATTCGCACCACTTACTCTCTCGGCAGCAGTGCGAAGGAACCATTAAACAAGGAAATGCTTTGCTTGCAGGAAAAAACGCTGCAATTGCACTAATAGAACACTATGCTTGTGCAAACCACATTGATATTACAACTGAACAGAAGAAAGCAATCAAAGATAAGCAGATACATCATAGTGATACAGAGACAGCAGCAGAATATATAATGTCAAATCTGAAAATGGAAGAAATGGAACATGAAATGAATACCCTAAAAAAGAAGAAATCACCAGGAAATGATGGAATCACAAATGAAATGCTAATAGGACTAGGCACTATAGTTAAAAAAAAAAAAAAAAAAAAAAAAAAAAAAAAAAAAAAAAAAAACTACTATCAGTTCTAAATTACAGCTGGAAGAGAGGATAGTCCTACAGGAATGGAAAGAAGCTATGCTAATACCAGTCCTAAAGAAAGGAAAAGATCTGGTAGAACCAAATGGCTATCGACCTATCAGTCTACTTAGCTGTGTAGGAAAATTAGTGGAACGCATTATCAATGGCAGGCTAACACGGCATCTGGAAGAAAACTAACTGTTAATATCACACCAAGCAGGATTAAGAAAGTACAGATCCACTGAAGATCAAGTAACCTATATAGCTCAGGAAATAGAGGATGCCTTCCAAGAGAAAAAGCACACACTAGCGGTCTGGATAGATTTAGAAAAAGCATTTGATAAAGTATGGAAGGAAGGAATTAAAGTAATACTGCAAAAATGCATGTTTGTGGGAAAATGTACAAATGGATCAGCCACTACCTTGAGGACAGAACTGCGAAGGACAATAGTGCAGGACAAATCAGCAAAAAGATGCTGTTGGAGCAAGGTGTTCCCCTATGAGGAGTTCTTTCACCAGCATGATCCCTAGCATATATAAATGACATCACAGCATATTTTCCAGCCAGAGTACACATCCTCCTTTGTAGATGAACTAGCCATATGGACATCTGCAGTACATCTAACATCTGTACATCTAACAGCAGAATACAGCAAGCCGTATTCGCACTAGAGGACTGGTCAAAATCGTGGTTAGTGAAGATAAGTGAGGAGAAACCAACAAGCACAGTGTTCTCCCTCTCACATAAACCCCAGGAGCCTAAGCTGGTATTGAATGGAAAATTATTGCGCCATGAAGAAAATCCAAACTATCTAGGAGTCACCTTTGATCGTCGCCTGACATGGAAGACACAGGTTGAGAAAAATCGAACAAGAGCAAGGCAAAGAATGGCAATCATGAAAAAGCTTGCTGATACAATGTGGGGAGCAGATGAGAAAGTTCTCAAGAAGTTATACACTGGACGGGTGAAGCCAGTATTGGAATATGGAATCGCAGCTTGGGTAACATCAGCTAAGTCAAACTTTAACAAAATATGTAGAGAACAAAATCAAGGAATGCGAATTATAATTGGATGCCTGAAGACAAGCCTTATTAACGAACTAGAAAAGATCACTTGTTTATAGCCAATGCAGGATAGAAGAGATAGCAGAGCCCAGCAACAAGCAGAAATATTTAGAAAATTGACAGACCAAATGCAATTATACAATTGTGGACAAGAAGAAAAGTATCCGTCTAAGGGAAAGAATCCGAGTTTTGGAGCATAATAGTAGTTTGATCCCTTATTAAGAAAACAAAAGCAATCACGTCACAAAGTTAGGAATTAAGGGGAGAGAAACCTGACAGAGTTGTCAAGACAGAAGTTAACCCCCTTGGTTGAGTTGAACGAGTACTGGCTACTAGAGTTCACAAAGAAAGTGAAAGAAATGACAGACGGGGAAAGACAGGTGACTGAAAGTTGAACTCTGGAGTGGTGTGCAGTTGAAACTCACTCAAGGTCCAGGGCTTAAACTGTTAACATCGTGTAAGATTTCAGAATGCATAAACAACTGTTCAGATTTTAGGAAAGTTATTATTTTCTAACAGTGATAAGAGATAGCCTGCAGAATGTTTAGCAGTTGTACCCGCATGTGCTAGGAAGTGAGTCGAATAGGGTGCTGCAAAGTTAGAGAATATATTATGCTGGTTGGAAGCTACTGCGACTGGCCGACTTACCAAAAGTGTCGTCTGGTGTGTGATGAATTTAGTGACCGCTAGTGAGGTGTGACAGCAGGTGATAATTCTGTTAAAGGAGGACTAAATGTAAGCTGTACCCTGTTATTAAATGTTTGTCAGCATGTTGGGCGGAGACGCACTTGTATTTAATTGTATCGCAACAACAAACACAAAAAGACACGCCACGACTGACATAGCTAGAGGGGTCCACGCCAGACAAATCGCTGTCTAGGATCTGAACCCACTGCGTAGTGAACAAAGTGGAGGTTTTGCCAGCGACGTTGCTAGACAGTTGGGTGCTCTCAATAAAAGCATTGACCAGATGACACGGTTTTCGGGGTCTGATGGTTTCTAGAGGCGTGACTGATTAGATACGTGCTGTGTTAACAGATACGATCCACGGCAGTTATAAACATTACATAAAATAAACATGGCACCACCCTATGTATAAAAGGTTTAATGGTTTTGGAAAGGGAAGACTGAACCGTAGCAACCTTTTAGAAACCGCAGAACGAACTATTAGGGCAGATAATACTTAACATTTTTTTTTTGGCATATTCCTTACAGGACGTTGCAGTCAACATCAGAATTTTTCAGCTGCTGTTGATGTACTAGGAAAGATTACGCTCAGTAGTTTTTCAATGCTTTCTGAGTGACCGGCTCACAAACCCCTAAGTTACCGACGCGGAAAGAACCGCTACCAATTCTCGCGCAACGTCACATTACTTACGAGAGTATACGAGATTACGGAGAAAGTCGTGTAACCTCTAGACCAGAGAGACTGGTACTTAACATATCAACAGGCAAACCCATTTACTTAACATACCCGATACTTAACATACCAACAGTCAAACCCATTTACAATGCACACAAGTTCCCAGCTTGGAGACAGCAGCAACTGCCTGAGATGATAGAACACATTCCTGGTACTTAATGTCGCTTGTCGTCCCTGGGGGGAAAGTGGAATCAACAAGCACACCTGTTAATTACCCTTTTCTAGGGTTCCCTCTGTTGGTGGAACTTTGTCTACACACCACCCTTTTATTTTAAAAGTCTTTTAATCACTCTCTCTCTCTCTCTCTCTCTCTCTCTCTCTCTCTCTCTCTCTCTCTCTCTCTCTCTCTCTCTCTCTCTCTCTCTCTCTCTCTCTCTCTCTCCAACAGACAATACCCCCCTTCACGTTCCTTCAGCACATACCTCCACTAACACAGGTTTTGAACAAAATGTTAAAACATTTATTGCATAAAAGTGTCATTGAGTGTGCAATGTATGTGTGTGAATATATGTGATGTGATCTATCTTGCAAGTGTGACAGAATAGACTCTAGGATCAGTCTCAGAGTTTTCCCTTCATGATACAGCCACTCGACTTCACAAAGCACATAACGTGGAATCTCACACCCGGCTGCTTCTCTCTGACTGATGATGGTTTTGTTGCCAATATGTTCTGGAAACGTATTGAAGACTATACCACTGAATTCTATGTTATTTCAAGTCTTCACATATACACATTCGCCAATCTGTAATATTTATAGTTCCAGTGAATGTCAGATCAACACTGCTTGATTGCGTAATTATGGTCCTTTCTGTTTCCAAAACAACACGATCGGTAATATATTCCTTGTATTGAAAAGTTATTAACACCAGTCCAACACTATATAGTTGATACACAGAGGACTGTCACCCCTTTAAAATTATCACTGATCGTCTTTTCCTTTTTCTATGGTCTATATTAAATAGTCCTCTTCATCATTATTTAAATAGATTTTATATTTGTCTTTATCACCTCACTTAGAGTGAATCAGATTCCTGGGTAATTTTAACTCACACTGGTTTTACCTTCTGGTGACACCGGGTTCACGGTTTCATATCCTGTATTACTTCACCCAAGTCTGACCAAGTGCTTCGGCTCAGATGGGTAATCACCTTAATTGTCAAGTGCAGGGAACCTGTTGAGTAAAAAAAACAGCCTGTGATAGAAACTCCACTCCGACCTATGATATGTGAATGTAGGTAATTGGCTATATTCAGTAAATAACCTCTATAGATCATACAAGAGCTATATTCTTGTATAAGACAGAGTAGTTCAGCACTCTACCCTATGCCAGGTAAAAGAAAGACACGCTAAAGCAAAGCACATAAATCCTAGTATAGACTTATCCTTCTGCCTGTACAGACACCTTACTCTACACAACATAAATCACTCTTCAGCCTAATGCTGTCGACTCTCTATACTACGTGTACACACGAAAGTTCACTATGCTAGACTTCTAATCTACATCTATATATAATCACCTTATTTAATCTTATTCCATGTGTCACAAAAATAAACTTGCTAGTTCGATCGATGACAAACAAGACCCGACATTTGTCTGCAAAAACACCAGCAACCCTTTGATGTGTATAGACGGAGGAACAAAAATACGTCGTTAAAACTGTCTGCACACGTTCGGCATTTCTAACTGAGAAACAAAATACGTCGCGTCAAAATGTCTACACACAGTCGGCGATTCTTTATGATGTGGGAACGAAAAACAACGCCAAGCGTCTGCCAAGGCGGTAGTAGCCTTTGAATTGGAGACGAAATGTCTGAATACAAGTCGGATTGATTCTGTGATGTTGGGAATTCTCTGGTTCGCAGACAGACAGAACTATTATCGTACGGGACACAGAATTTCCCCAAATGAAAGCAAATTTGACTGCGGATTGACTCCAGTTAGTCTAGAACAGGAGGACAAAACCAGACTCTGAACTGATCAGCGTCTAGACTTTTTGGTGACGTCACTCAAGCCTGATATAAAAGCGTTGCAGTAAACAAGTGGAGTTAGTCGAGCAAATTTCTGAAGCTTGAAAGATCAGTGCAGTTTTCCGGGTTGTGTAATTGAAAGAGACTACAATGTCAAAATGTTGATAATGTATCGGCGGACATAGATCCAGTCTGTGATTTTCTTAGTCTCAATCATCAACCGGAATAGGCATATGGTAGGCTATTATTAATATCTAACTTAGAGTATGATTAGGAATAGAGTACAGTACTGTGCGGTAATATAATGTATCATAGGTGCGGTAATATAGTGTATCATAGGTGTGGTGATATAATGTATTATGATTAGTGATAGAATGTTCTATAAGTGCGGTGCTAGAAAGTATCATAGGAGCGTCGGAACTAGTATCCTATTGTGAGGCTTTACCTAGCTTGTGTGATATATCATTTTACTCAGGGAGTTGAGGAAAATGTAGTGGGATAATAATTAGAGAGATTGAGGATGGTTGGGAGGAAGGAGGGGAATGTGAAATGGTAGGATCTTCCAGTAGGGCATCTGCTGGGTCTCTACCCGTTCCTTTATTATTTCCTGGTGTTGCTATCTCTCAGACCATGTGATGAGTTATTTGGCCGTATGACAGAGATCGGATCTCTGTTATAGATCTGAGTGCTGCTATTGGCCTACACTCACCTAATTCCGGCCAGAATTGAGTTTCTCTCACCATGGTATTCTCTACTCAATAGGTTCCACGTAGGTGTACTATGATATGCAACAGTGAAGCTAGACCACAATTTAGAAGATGATGGCTCAGAATAGGAAGACAGAAGTTGCTGAGAGGCCGCTACATTGGGCTTATACCCAAGTTGGTTTGCGGGAACCTGGCTTCTGCTGAGCAGGATATGCTGATGATACTTATGTTTTAGCAAATGATAGGTGTATCACTGAACAGTCAGAACATTATATATATATATATATATATATATATATATATATATATATATATATATATATATATATATATATATATATATATATAATATGAAATAACATAGAATTCAGTGGTATAGTCTTCAATACGTTTTCTGGTGATCGAGTGAAATGGCGAATCATGACCACCCACGATTTCCGGCATGGCACATGATTTATATATATATATATATATATATATATATATATATATATATATATATATATATATATATATATATATATATATATATATATATATATATATATACAACACTGATACCAGGAACAGTCATAAAAATAGTATACTGATACCTGGAACATTCAGATTGTGTTGTTAATATGGGGAATCTTTAAAATCAGTGACACTAGATCAAATAAGATTTCCCCAGTAACAGTGACAATAGTGTTAGAATTCTCTGATTAACAATTAGTTAACTGATCGCCTGCCAGATGCCACTTGATAGCCCAAGTAACCCAAATTTCCCACCCAGATGCCACTTTAATGCCCCTCTTATGTATAGTGGTTTAATGTATCTGTGTTTCCTATCCAGTCCACCTTTTTAGTGTCTCACTTATTTAAACTCCAAAAGCGAAAGATTTTATTTCCTTTCGTGTGCTTCCGTGTACACAGATCAGGCATGGTTTCGTGTAAACTTTTAGGAGAATGTTTGTTGATATTTCGAAATTCAAAGTGACCATATCTTCTGGTTCTTGACCTCATATATTTTAATAAAATCACAGTTTTAAACAGTTTTATATTATAGTTATTGTGATGTAAACGACCTTGTGATAGATTCTAAAACGAACCTGTGCAGTATTCAGATAATTATGTAGAAGGCGGTCATAATATTGAAAAAAAAATCTAACAGTGAATTTTACTAAGAATATGATGGCTTTTCCATTTTGTGTGAAAATGATGTACTTCATAATGTTATGATTTCATTGCGTTTTATTCATGTTATGGAGCAGTTCTTGTGATATTCTTGAAGACAACTGGTGTGTGTAATATAATTCACTAAATTTAACTGGATTAGCGGCTTCGGATATAAAATAAAGACTTGGTAAGTGAATTTTTTTCATAATTTTTAACACTTTAATTTCAATTGTTATTACTAAAACTCTCATTATTGTCATAATATTTGTAACCTATCAATTAATTATTAACACTGTCAGGTTCCCTGTGCAATTCTCTTTAATTTGATATGTAATACAATGCATCTGCTACAGTTTTAACCATTTTAAAAGCAAAATTGTGGCATACCCCTAGTTTAAATTTTCTGCCTTGAATCTCTGTTTGGGTATGACCACTTTTTTGTTTGGCACTGAATCAGTTAAATAACAGAGAAAATTCATAGTGTGAAGCAGATTGAAGACTCGCATTAGACAGTGTTTATCATGGATGTCCAAGTATCCTAGTGGTTCAAGAGACAACGGAGGAAGTCTTCACGTGACCGGAGAAGCATCACCTCGGTGAGGTCTTTTGTATGGAATACCTGGTTCTGGTGTGTTCTCAACACAGTGATGAAAAATGACTATACTCCTGACCACTGATCTGAGTCTACATACACTTTAGAATATACGTCACACATTCTACACTTTATACACACACACACACTTCTCCTACATATACTCTTTGCTTTAATAAATTTCTTGTTTTTATTTGTTGAAGCTAGAGTTGTCAAGTATGTTATGTTGGGGAAGAATGAGAGGGGGCATGGTCCAGGGGTGAGTAAGAGTGAGAAGAAGGTGTCTTCAGATTGAGGGAGTGTTGTGGACGGAGTCTACTGGATATCTCCAGGATATTGATATTGAATTAAAAGAAATGTGGGTTTTGATTCCCCTCACTCCAGGGACGACACTAAAGTAGTAAAGAATAACAAATAACAACTACGACATTCATTCTTTACACACGACATTTATTGGGGGCTCGTAAACGTGATCTTTGGACAGCGGGATCTTTAGTACAAGGGTTCTTAGGACAACAGGATCTTTCATAAGCGGGGTCTTTTAACACGGGATCTTTTGACACAGGATCTTTAGTTAGAGGATGGAGATATCCTATTAGTGAGAATCCAGCTAGAGTGAATGTGGATAGGGGTTAAGACACTTATCTTACCTGTTCACACCTGACACGTCTGCATAGGTCTGTGGTCCTGATTCTACTCTTATCACTGAGTGATTGTGTTGTGTTGTGTTGTGTGTTATTAAATATATAGTTTAATTGTACTTGGTCATTATCTATATATTTGTTTAGAGTAATTAACATTCCATCTGCTATCTTACCTCTCGGAAAAATGGCCACTCCTAAACTAACTACAGCAGAACTAAGGGCAAAAGGGGAAGAAATGGGTTTGTCGGGTTCTGCACTAACGGATTACGTACAGGAGGTGGAGAGAGAGTATCGTCAAGCAGAAAGGGAAGATCGAAAGGCCGAGTTGGAATTGAGAAGGATGGAGTTAGAACAGGCTGCTAGGCAATTGGACGCAGATCAAGCTGCTAAGAAATTGGAAGCAGAGCAAGCCATGAGAAGGCTGGAATTTGAAGCTGAGCAAGCAGCTAAGAAATTTGAAGTTGAGAAAGCAGCTAAGAAATTTGAAGCTGAGCAGGCAGCTAAGAAATTTGAAGCTGAGCAAGCAGCTAAGACACTTGAAGCTGAACAGGCTGCTAAGAGATTGGAAGCTGAACAAGAAGTTCAGAAAAGGGAGCACGAGTACCGGATGCGTGAACTTGAGCTTAAGAGGCAATCTAGTGGGGAAACTGAAGGAGCAGTGGGAGGTTCCTCTCTCCCTGGCTCAACACCAGTAGGTGGACACAGCTACCATGCTATGAAATTCCCTCTAGCGATCAACGAAGAGGACAAAGAGAAGATTGACCAGTACCTTCAAAGCTTTGAGGATATGTCGGTTGCAATGGGTCAGGAGAGTGACAAATGGAATCTCACGCTATCCCAGGGATTACGCGGGACCGGTTACGCGGTTTATTCTAGCCTGCCACCAGGACATGAGAACAATTATGACGAGTTGAAGACGGCTCTGCTGAAACGTTTCGAAGTTACGTCACATACCTAACGGAAAAAATTTCGAGGAGCGAAACGAGAACCGGGGGAGTTGTTCGCCGCCTATAGTCTGCGTCTGAAAACCTATCTCCATAAGTGGATGGATTTGGCTGGGTTCGCGCATGACTATGAGAGTCTGGAAAAGCTCATTGTAGTCGACCAGATGCTAAAGCAAATGTCGAAACCTCTCAGGACATTCTTGGGAGAACAAGGGGCGGAACGATTCGACATGGTGATGAAATTGGCAGAACGGTTCATCGAGGTACATGGGGAGGCAGCAGAAAACTTTTCTACAAACACCAAAAGTCAGGAAAAACATAACCTGAAGAAAGCCAAAAGCACAGGAACTAAGAAGGTGGAACCATATGTTAAAACTTCAGATTAGAACTTGGAGAAGACAAAGGAGGGAAGCAAGAGCACTTCGAGCTCTACACAAAAACGACAATGGTCGGAGAAGTGGTGTTCGATTTGTAAGTCACCTTCTCACAATACGAGGGAATGCAAATCGAAGGCTAAGAACCCTCACCTCGCGGCATGTCAAGTGACTTCGCAGGTGATCACTGACAATGCCAAGGTCGACAAGGAAGCTCACCAGCAGGAGAGCTCAATAAAATCTAGAAAATCTAGGACAGGGAAATGGTGCAAACACTGCAAGTCGAATACGCACAATGCTATTGACTGCAGGGGAAAGTCAGGAGACTCTCAATTCGTCGTGTGCCCCGGGAAACCTAAGGTGGAGCCCACATTACAGGTTGAGGCCGAGGGACAGACTCCAGACCAGGAAAAACTACCTGTAGTGGAATTGGTAGAAGTTAACGGTCGTCAAGTGGAGTGTTTGTACGACTCAGGACTGGACGGGGAGGCCGTGATTTCTGCGGATCTGGTACATCCAGATCAATTCACAGGTGAGAACATGGAGATACAGCCTGCACAGAAGAGTGCTGTAGCCATGAAATTGCCCATTGCCAGAGTGGAGATTCGGTCAAGATATGTCACCGGCACCATCAAGGCCGCGGTGTTGACCGATCCCATTTTTCCCGTAATCCTCGGTTGCCGGTATGTCTTTCTGGGAATGCCCAGGGAGCCAATCCATATGGGAGCAATACAGACTCGCTCTCAGACGAGAACAGATGATGCAGAAGCAAATGTGACTAACCCACTGCCAGGGGAGTTGTGAACTGCCCAGAGTGAGGATGCTACTCTACGTCCTTGCTACAAAAAGCTGCAGAAAAGTGCTGATCCACCCAAACGGGGGCAGTACTATATGAAGAATAGGATACTCTACAGGAGAGCCGGAAATGGAGACAACCTACATGGTCATTTGGTGGTCCCGAAGGCCCACCGTTCCCATATTCTTCATATGAGGCATACCATCTCATTCAGTGGGCATATGGGTTGTGCCGCCACCATGCAGCGAATTTCCTGCCATTACTATTGGCCAGGAATGACAGGTGATGTGCGACGGTATGTGAAGTCATGCCCTGAGTGCCAGAGGGTGGCATCGAAACACTGGACAGCGCCGGTGGTCTTGGGTGAAATGCCCATCATGAAATCTCCTTTCGAGAGGGTTAGCCATCGATATTGTGGGTCCACTTCCTAGGACTAGGAAGAGGAACATGTACATACTCACCATGGTGGATTGCTGTACAATGTGGGGTGAAGCCATACCGTTGACCACGATTAAATTGAAACGAGTGGCGGACGCACTGATGGCGGCCTTTACCAGATTGGGCTTTCCTGATCAAATACTGACGGACAATGGGTCCCAGTTTTGTGGAAAACTTATGGAGGAGGTATTTAGGGTGTTCCACTCTAACCATATCCATACCGGCCCTTACCACCCTCAAGCCAAAGGACAAGTCGAGCATTTCAACGGCACGTTGATGACAATGCTCAGGAAACTGGCACAGGAAAAACCTGATAGGTGGGATGAATATATCCCAGCAGCACTCTTTGCCTATCGGGAAGTTCCTCATGGCTCAACAGGACTATCGCCCGCTACGTTGCTGTTTGGTCGTCCAATCAAAGGACCGTTGGAAGCCATATTGAGGAGTTGGACTGAAGAGGGGACGTCAGAAGAAGTTATCTCTTCTTACAAATATGTGGAGGAACTCAAAGAAAAACTTCACAAGAGATGGACTCTGGCCAATCAAAACTTGAAAAAGGCCAGAAAAAGACATGCGGCTTATTACAACCGTAGGTCGAAAGACATACTCTAGAGGTGGGAGACAAAGTATTGTTGCTACTCCCAACGGGAAACAACAAACTGGAGATAGGTTGGCAAGGACCATTTCCCGTGGAAAGAGTGATATCTAGGACCAACTATTAGATCCGGATCCGGAGAAAGTCGACGATTTTCCATATTAATCTCTTGCGGAATTACGAAGAGAGACCCGGAGAAAAAGCAGCTCACCTCATGGCAATGGCAGTTGCAGTGGAGACAGAAGTGGGAACCAACGAGGGCAGGGAATATCCCTTGGTACACCAGGAAACCTATAGGGATGTGCAAGTGAACCCTGATCTGACTTCCCAGGAGAGGGAAACGATTACCCAGGTTCTCGAGTCTCATAAGGAGATACTGACTGATAAACCAGGACGAACGAGGTTGGTGGAGTTCGAGATGACTTTGATCACCCAAGAGCCTGTTCGCCAAAAGGTTTACCCAGTGCCATTCTCTAAAGAAAAGGCCTTGGAGGAGGAAATACAGAAACTGCTGGAGGATGACGTGATTGCGCCATCCACATCCCCATACAATGCGGGGGTGGTTTTGTTACGAAAACCAAGTGGAGAACACCGGTTGTATATAGACTACCGACTTCTGAACAGTCATACACAATTTCAGGTAGAACCTTTACCGAATCCAACTCAGTTATTCGCGAAGCTCCATAAGGCAAGGTATTTCTCAAAGGTGGATCTGAGTCGAGGGTATTATCAGATTCCGGTCAAACCAGAGATTCTACCACTGCTGGCTTTCAGTACCCCCAGTGGACATTACGGATTTATGTCATGCCTTTTGGACTCAGCAATGCACCTAGTGTGTTTACTCGCATGATGAGGACTTTACTTGATCCTTTACAAGATCCGTCCATCATCTCATTCATGGATGATATTCTGATTTCCAGTGACAGCTTGGATGACCATTTACAATCATTGGAACGAGTTTTCAATAGGCTCAAGGAAGCAGGGCTTACTGCTCGCCCAACCAAGTGTATGATTCGTTACCAGACTCTGGAATTTCTAGGTCACACCATAACTCCAGGACACATTGTCCCAGAGGAAAAGAACCTAGAGAAAATCAGATGTGCTCCAAGGCCAAAAACGAAGAAGGATGTGCGATCTTTTCTCTCGTTGTGTGGGTTCTACCACAAATTTATCCCACATTTCACTTAACTGGGAGCTCCATTAACAGAAACCTTGGAAAAGGGATTCCCGGACCAAATTGTTTGGACACCGGAATGCGAGAGTGCCTACAGTCAGTTGAAGGAGGCCTTGGTCAGCAAACCTGTGTTACAGCTCCCGGAACTTTCCAAACCATTTGTGTTGAGAACGGATGCAAGTGGGATTGGGATTGGGGCAGCTTTGTTACAGGAAGGAAACGACGATGCTTCGGTTTTGAAACCAGTGGCATATGCAAGCAAGAAACTTCTCCCGGCTGAGAGGAATTATTCGACCGTCGAGAGAGAGTGTTTGTCTCTCGTATGGGCCGTGCAAAAATTCCAGCCATATTTGTGTAGAGTTCAGTTTCGAGTTCAGTCGGATCATCAACCCATGATGTTCCTGGCCACTTCTCAGAAGCTCAACGCCCGTTTGATGCGTGGTCGTTGCTACTTCAGCCATACCACTTTACAGTGGAGTATATACCTGGGAAGGAAAATGTTGGAGCTGATTTCCTGTCTAGACATCCAGCTCCTGAAGAAGAGGAATAGATCATCTGGATCGAACCTCCAAGAAGAAAGAGTTGTTGCGGACTACTCTCTTGGGAGGGGGCCTATGTCACAAAAATAAACTTGCTAGTTCGATCGATGACAAACAAGAAACGACATTTGTCTGCAAAAACACCAGCAACCTTTTGATGTGTATAGACAAAAATACGTCGTTAAAACTGTCTGCACACGGTCGGCATTTGTAACTGAGAAACAAAATACGCCGCATCAAAATGTCTACACACAGTCGGCGATTCTTTATGATGTGGGAACGAATAACAACGCCAAACGTCTGCCAATGCAGTAGTAGCCTTTGAAGTGGAGACGAAATGTCTGAATACAAGTCGGATTGATTCTGTGATGTTGGGTGTTATTACGGTGTTCACTTGAAGATCTGTACCCCTACACACCATATTCACCATCCGGTGGCCCGGTAAGATCACGCTGGTATCATCTTGTTGTAACGTTGGTGTACGCCGGTCACTGGGGTTGATTTGATATCTGGCAGGTGAAGGTCTTAAAAGACAAATTACTTGTAACATTACTATACAAATTGATCACGTGTTCAAATCCCACTCGACACGGGTTTGGTTACATAGACGTAGTTGACCTTACGGCTATTAGCCTTCATCACCAAACAAATACATACACTGACACAACATATAATCACACAGAAGACCATTCAGTAATTATATTAAGGACTAAGAATGGGATTAGAAGAACAGAAAGATGCGAACATTGAGACTTCCGAAGCGCTGCTGCACGGTAGCGGGAAAACTCCTTTGGTATTACACGGTGAGAACCGTGAGGTTGGCGCTTTAAACGCGTCGACCGCATGTCGTTTACATGCAACGTCTAAAGTCCACCGGCTGTAGTAACGACCTTTTAGTGACGTGTGATTACATCCCACTTAACCACGGTCGAACTGTAATAATTAACCATTTTAACGGAAGTAAGGTATTCACTTAACGAAATAAACACCGGGTACCCCTTATAGACATGCGACCACATTTAATCACTGCTGATACCCTAACCCTAGATCACGCAGGCCTCAACAAAACTTCTCGACCACCCTAACAACAGAGCGAACAGTAGAGCGTGGTCGGCTGGTTAGAGTACTCTTAAATTTTATGTACGCTGCTGTCAACGTGGCATCTACCTAGCCACGCCTGTTCTTCACCACCTATTTTTCAGGCCTCCAACGCGACCCCGAGTTTTGGAACCTGTCACCTCCAAATGACGACAGCATCTCGCTGGGGAAACAAGTGTACTTTGATGAATAACCATCAAGACAGAGGGTACTTACCGCACACACGGTTCACCAGATTTATATACACTGTTAATACTCTACTCTTTGACCAACCCACAGTCACATAACCCGACCACTACAACCATTAATAACCGACAGATGTTACTTTATTACAGTTTTCAACTGCAATCTGTCAATAGTGCAAGGACACCAGATCCAGGGTGAACATTGACACCAGATCCCGAGTGAACATTGACACCATCTCCAGGCTGAACATTGACACCATTCATTCATTCATTCAGTAGCATGTCCTTTGTAGAACCACGCTCCTATAACAACTTTACGGAAAACCTCTCGATCATAAGCAAGACGTCCTGCGTCCGATACACCCATCTGGAGATCATCCGCCACATCCTCCACCCATGTTCTCTTTGGCCCTCCTCTTTCTCTCTTCCCAGGCATATACCCTTCCATTATTATTCTCTCCAAACTTTCGTGGCGTTTCAATTGACCAAAATATTTCAATCTTCTTTGTTTTATCGTTTTTAATAGCCATCCCTCCTCAATATTCAACTCTTGAAGTATGGATGCATTTGTTCTTTTCTTTACCCAAGATATTCTTAGAACTCGTCTATAACATTTAAATTCAAAGACATTTATGCGCTGTTCAGCTTGTTTAGTAAGTGTCCAGGTCTCACAGGCGTATGGGAAAGATGCATGCTCTTACAAATCTAATTTTTGTAGTTCTATCTGTCCCATTCCATAATGTATTCAGTTATTTTAGTCTTTGAAGAGACATTGATAGTCGTCGTTTAATTTCTCTTATTGTGTCACCGTTGTTGGTAATCAATGACCCAAGATATTCAAAAATGTTCCACCACCTCCAATTTTTTCTCATTAACATATATTTCTTTCTCCATAGTGATTGTATCTGTATGCATTATCTTTGTTTTTGCAATGTTAAGATACAAGTTGTGATTTTCACTATTCAATTGGGTTGAGGCTATTAGGTGTTCTATACCAGTCTGTGTTGTGGATAGCAATACTGTATCATCAGCATACCGAATCTCTGGTATGTCAAGACCACCGATAATTAGGGCATCATATAGCTCCCTATTTATATCATCTCTTACATTTCTCATTATATTTTCGGCATACAGGTTAAACAAATAGGGGAACAGCACACATCCCTGACGGACTCCTTGCTTGATGTCAAACCAATCTGATGTCTCGCCATCTATTCTAACAGCTGCTTGTTGGTCTAGATAGAGCATTCTTATGAGTTGTAGTACATGTGGTGGACAGCCCATATTCCTCATGATTTCCCAAAGTTTCTGATGTTGAATAATACACAAAACATGAGAATAGGTTTACATTAAATTCTCTGCACTTCTATATTATTAAACGCATATTGAGAATGTGATCTCTTTTTCCTCTTCCTTGTCTAAATCCAGATTGAACCACGTTAATTTCTTCCTCCATTTTCTTACGAAGTCTTCCTATTGTGATTTTTAGTAGAATTTTACTTGCATGACTGATCAGGGCAACAGTTGCATAGTTGGTGCATAATTTCAGCTTGCCATATTTTGGTATTGGAATGAAGATAGTTCTCTTCCAATCTGTTGGCAATATACCATATTTCTATATCTTTTTACATAATGCGTGATAGATGTGTATGCTTTCTTCTCCTCCCGCTTTAATTAGCTCAGCTGGTATCTCATCACATCCAGGTGATTTACCATTCTTCAGGTTTTTTATCGCTCATGCAATTTCATCTAATGAGGGTTCAGGTTCTGTCTCTGCTGTCGTTGGCTCATGTATCTTATTCATATCCTCACTGTCACTCATATCATACATACCACTGCAGTACTCATGCCATCTTTCTAGAATTTCAAAACAATGTTTTCCCGTAGTGAATTTGAATAACGAAGACACAAACAATAGATTGCACGATTTATTGCCTGGCATATTTCGCTGCATCTCGTCAGGTACATACTGCAGAAATCACACAACTTACGTGAATTAACTAGATAAATCCTTCAAGTTGAAATAAACACATATTCGCACAGTAATGTCAATTATCTACAACGGTAATTTTAAGCTGACTAACATGTCGTTCTGTTTGCACAATTCTGGCTTGCGTTGATTGATCATAATTGCTTCTGCAAATTTTAACAAGCGAGTATTTTGTGTGTTAAACAACACGCGAAAGGCAGTGTCTCTGTCACCCACATGGCCGCTCTCGACAATGTGCCTACCAGGTGAGGACACCGGGAGTTTCCGGTGTGTCGGCCCCACGAGGCTAGTATCTCCTGTGTGTTGTATCTTGTTGACCCATTGAGTTATGTTTTCTGACACTCGTTTGTTAAGCTGTCTCTCTGTTCTATCAATGTAGAAGGCCTGTCATCTACATGTGAATTGGTAAATACAATTTGTTGTGGCGTACAGAGGAACAGGCTCTTTGACTGCTGGTGTAGGAATCGGAACGGTTTTATATCTAATGACTGGAGTTGCAGCACATAATGTTCGCCTACTGCTGTAGTAAGCCGGTCTTGTAGACGTTGCATTATGTCATCCCCTCGAAAGGTTAGCTGGATGAATACCTTGAGTTTAGGGACTGTAGTTAAGTCTGGTTTGGGTTTGGGCTGTTGGCAGTGGCGCTTTATAAATCCTGTGGAGTACCCATTCAGGTTTCTAGAATGTGTCTAGATTCTGTTAAGGTATTTCCCATCTTGTCACAGATAACATTCAATTGAGGTTGAACATTTCTTGTGAATAACTTCATTTCTTTGAACATTTCATAATCTCTTCCAGCCTTATGATATTGCTCTATTCTGGTACAGCAATCTTGTATATATTGATTTTTGTCCTTTCTTGTGTTCTTTTTTATTTCTCGAGGTAAAGATTTATACTTCATCCTGCTGTTATCAGATTCACCTCTTTTCTGTTTCAGTTCCCTTCGTTGTTTTATTAATTCTAATGTGTCTGATGTAATCCATGGCTTAAGTTGGTTTTTCTTGGTCGAAACTAAATTTTTGGCTGCAGTTGTCAAGATATCTCTAGCTTGTACTGCCAGTTCATCAGGTGTCATTTCCTTTTGTACAGACATCAAGACCCCAAAACGTTTCCTAACTTCTACAGTGTATACATCTTGTATTTTTGTGAGATCAAAACGAAGTGGCCTTGGTCCTCGGGTAAGCTTTTAGAGTTTTAATTTCAGATCTGCTTTTAATAACTGATGATCCGTATCACAGTCTGCACTTCGTAAGGTTTTTGCAGATGTTATGCTTGATCGCCATCTTCTTTGTATTAAAATATAATCTATCTGATTTCTGGTAATACTGTCCGGGGATTTCCATGTGAAGAGTCTTCTTGGGTGTTTTTTGAAAAGTGTGTTGGCTATCATTAACTCATTTTCTGTGCAAAATTCAATTAATTTGTCACCTTCATCATTTCTGCTTCCCAATCCAAATTTTCATAAAACGTGTCTCTCATTTTCAGCTCTTCCTGTACAAACTTTTGCATTAAAATCTCACAGTATTATTGCTATATCATTATGACCAATCTTATTTAATGTGTCTTGCAGTGTGTTGTAAAAATCTTCAATTTTGTCCTCCTCTCCTGTTGAAGTAGGTGCACATATCTGTACGAATGTTGTGTTTGTTAGACGGCCTTTAAGTCTAATAGTGAGGATTATATCACTAACTGGGTTATATCCCAATAAAGCTTTTGCAGTTGTTTTATCTAAACAAAATGCCACTCCACTCTGGCCTCCGACGTCTCTACCAGAATAAATGAAAAGACTTCCATTTCCAGTTGTAAAGTGTCCCTTGCCTTTCCAGCGATGTTCACTAATTCCTAAAATTTGAATATTTAACCTCTCAATCTCATCACATACTACCTTAAGTTTTCCCTCATACAGACTTCTCACATTCCACGTTGCCATTCTCACTCTTTTTCTTAGTCTGACACAGATGATTTCCTTGGTAACACAGTCAGGATTAACTCCGTCATCACGATTACTAGTACTGGTCCCTGTGTCGCACTCTTCCCCAGTGTTATCTGATCTGCCTGGCCTGGGGGTCTCGCCACCAGATCTCTTTCTTATTATGTTTTCTGTCATAGTTGTTATGGTTTCTTGGTAAGTTTTGCAGAAGGTAGTTTGCCATTGCTTTCCATCTGGGCAGTGACTGTACTAGTCGGTGGCCATAACCATTGTCTCTACTGATGAGATCACCTGCCTATCGCCGCAGAGTGCAAGACCATAACCAACAACAATCTGTCGGCTGCTCTCACACTCCATCCACCACCTGCTTCCATGGCTTCACGTAACCCTGACCGGGGGATAAACGGGTACTCCACCTTGCCCACGGGTGTTCCGTAGACTAACGGAGGAAAGGAGGCGTCTTACATCTCCTTTGAATGGGGATACACCTACCCCGCTAACCAAACATTGACACCAGCTCCATGTTATTCTCTCTATCTTGCATGGTATTCTCTCTATCTTGCATGCTATTCCCTCTATCTCTCATGTTATTCCTTCTATTATGCATGCTATTCTTTCAATCTTGAATCTTATTCCTTCCGTCGTGCCCTCTATTCCTTGTATCTTGCATATTATTCCTTCTATCGTGCATGTTATTCTTTCTATCTTGCATATTATTCCTGCAATCATGCATTCCGTTCGTTGTTTGCATATATTTCTACCCTAGGCATATTGTATATTGGCTAAACACTCGCGTGCTGTCCTGGTTGTCACAGGTTCGCCCCTCACCTGGATGGTTGCGAAGGATTACAACGGACCTGGGCGGCCAAGGGGACCCAGCCTAGAACTGGTACCAGGACCTGTCTGGGGAAGTAGAGGTGGCCAGCGTGGCACAGAGCGCCCCACACACGTGACACAGACCGCCCCACACACGTGACACAGACCGCCCCACACACGTGACACAGACTGCCCCACACACGTGATAAAGACCGCCTCACACACGTGACAAAGACCCCCCCCCACACACACACACACACACACACACGTGACACAAACCGCCCCACATACGTGACACAGACCGCCCTATACACGTGACACAGACTGCCCCACACCGTGACACAGACCGCCCTACACACTTGACACAGACCTCCCCACACACACGTTACACAGACCCCCCCCCCCCCTCACACACACACGTGACACAAACCGCCCCACACACGTGACACATACGCCCCACACACTTGGCACAGATCCCCTCACACACGTGACCCGATGGGTCTGCAGAAATGTGGGCCCAGACATACATGCTCAATGTGGCTTTTGTGTGTACATGGGATCTGTACTGTCTAACAATGTGTATGTAGATATTTCTATAAACAAATTCATCGCGCAGGTCATTCTTCATCCTAGTGTCTTCATCATTCCTGATGGACAACTTGGATGACCTGAATGGTCATTATCATTCTTGATGGACGACCATCCATAGATATTACTTTGACGTCTGGTCTCAGTCTGACAATGTGTTTGTAGATATTCTGTTGACGTGTGGTGTCTGTCGGACAATGTGTATATAGATATTCTGTTGACGTGTGGTGTCCGTCTGGCAATGTGTATATAAATATTCTGTCGACATGTGGTGTCTGTCTGAAGAATATACCGTACACTGAAGTATCAGCTTGTGAATATTGCAGGATCTTAGCTTGAGTTAGTTTCATGTTTTTGCTTTTTTTGTTATTTTTTTTTGTTTTGGTGACATCAGCAGCCGATGTCGCTAGCTCCTCTCACTGCTTTCTCTAATTTGCCAATGTCTGACAAAACAATCTCTCTACATTTTCTCACAAAATATCTATTATTGTCTTGGATAAAATCACATTTCTTTATTAAAACGTTAATAATGTTGAGGTTTAGAACCAAGAAACCAAAAATAGATGTTGATAAACTGATGTCACAATCAATACAGCAACGGGAATCATACACTGCTACTTTCACGTGCAACATTTTGACGGTTGAGATGCCTGTGGGGGCGCCTGAGAGGTCTACACTTGCTGCGTACAAACTCCAGCCTCAGGGACTCCGGTAAGGCAGGTGTTGAGTGTGGTCACGTGTTTTTATTTTGTCCCAAAGAAAGCAGAGGTAGAGATCTCAGGAGATCTTACTGCTGGATTGGGCAAATGACAAGCAAAGAGTAGAGGTCATCAAGCCAGACTGGGCAAATGACAAACGAACATTAGAGGTCTTCTAGCTAGACTGGACAACTGACAAGCAAAGAGTAGAGGTCTTCTAGCTAGACTGGGCAACTGACAAGCAAAGAGTAGAGGTCTTCTAGCCAGACTGGGCAACTGACAAACGAACATTAGAGGTCTTCTAGCTAGACTGGGCAACTGACCAACGAACATTAGAGGTCTTCTAGCTAGACTGGGCAACTGACAAACGAACATTAGAGGTCTTCTAGCTAGACTGGACAACTGACAAACGAACATTAGAGGTCTTCTAGCTAGACTGGACAACTGACAAACGAACATTAGAGGTCATCAAGCCAGACTGGGCAACTGACAAACGAACATTAGAGGTCATCAAGCCAGACTGGGCAACTGACACACGAACATTAGAGGTCTTCTAGCTAGACTGGACAACTGACAAACGAACATTAGAGGTCTTCTAGCTAGACTGGACAACTGACAAACGAACATTAGAGGTCATCAAGCCAGACTGGGCAACTGACAAACGAACATTAGAGGTCTTCAAGCCAGACTGGGCAACTGACACACGAACATTAGAGGTCATCAAGCCAGACTGGGCAACTGACAAACGAACATTAGAGGTCATCAAGCCAGACTGGGCAACTGACAAACGAACATTAGAGGTCATCAAGAGGACAAACAAACAGTAAAGATCTGTAGAGGTCTTCTATATGGATTAAAAACTGACAAAGAACAAGCTATATAAATAATACAATATAACACATGCCATGATCACATCATGAAATATGATGATATTTCAACGATAGCATACAATATTAAACTATGTAAGGTGATGATGGTAGTCCAGAAAGCAATGGCAAACTACTGAACGTTAACTCGCCAAGACATCAACAACAGCAGTAAATGCTGGTATTGACAGCGATGTCCTGTAAATAGGATATGCTAAAAAAATGTGATAATGTTATAACAATAGCATAAAGCATTAAACTATGACACGTAATGGTATTACAGTAATACTGTATTATCAGCATACCGAACTATGTAGTGTGATGATATTACAACAATAGCATACCGTATTAAACTATGTTATTCCGTCATATCATACAGTCCGTGAATATCAGTCAACACTTCACAACATTCACCCCAGTATGCAGGCCATAAATATGAGATGACACTCCACACCTGTCACCCCAGGATACAGTCCATAAATAACAGAGGACACTCCACAACTGTCACCCCAGGATACAGTCCATAAATATCAGAGGGCACTCTACAGCTGTCACCCCAGTATACAGTCCATAAATATCAGAGGACACTCTACAGCTGTCACCCCAGGATACAGTCCATAAATAACAGAGGACACTCTACAGCTGTCACCCCAGGATACAGTCCATAAATATCAGAGGACACTCTACAGCTGTCACCCCAGGATACAGTCCATAAATAACAGGAGACACTCCCCACCTGTCACCCCAGTATACAGTCCATAAATATCAGAGGACACTCTACAGCTGTCACCCCAGTATACAGTCCATAAATATCAGAGGACACTCCACACCTGTCACCCCAGTATACAGTCCATAAATATCAGAGGACACTCTACAGCTGTCACCCCAGTATACAGTCCATAAATATCAGAGGACACTCCCCACCTGTCACCCCAGTATACAATCCATAAATATCATAGGACACTCTACAGCTGTCACCCCAGGATACAGTCCATAAATAACAGAGGACACTCTACAGCTGTCACCCCAGGATACAGTCCATAAATATCAGAGGACACTCTACAGCTGTCACCCCAGGATACAGTCCATAAATAACAGAGGACACTCTACAGCTGTCACCCCAGGATACAGTCCATAAATATCAGAGGACACTCTACAGCTGTCACCCCAGGATACAGTCCATAAATAACAGAGGACACTCCCCACCTGTCACCCCAGTATACAGTCCATAAATATCAGAGGACACTCTACAGCTGTCACCCCAGTATACAGTCCATAAATATCAGAGGACACTCCACACTTGTCACCCCAGTATACAGTCCATAAATATCAGAGGACACTCCACACCTGTCACCCCAGTATACAGTCCATAAATATCAGAGGACACTCTACAGCTGTCACCCCAGTATACAGTCCATAAATATCAGAGGACACTCTACAGCTGTCACCCCAGTATACATTCCATAAATATCAGAGGACACTCTACAGCTGTCACCCAAGTATACAGTCCATAAATATCAGAGGAAACTCCACACCTGTCACCCCAGGATACAGTCCATAAATATCAGAGGACACTCTACAGCTGTCACCCCAGTATACAGTCTATAAATATCAGAGGACACTCTACAGCTGTCACCCCAGTATACAGTCCATAAATATCAGAGGGCACTCTACAGCTGTCACCCCAGTATACAGTCCATAAATAACAGAGGACACTCTACAGCTGTCACCCCAGGATACAGTCCATAAATATCAGAGGACACTCTACAGCTGTCACCCCAGTCATTGGCACCTTGCCGTCTTGACAGACGATAGTTTGTGCTCTAAAAAGGCATAATAACTTTTAACTATGGCGGTAGCGAGTGTGACTGATAAGGCCAATTTGCGCTGTAAATGTCCGTTCACAGTGGGTGCATGTGAACACGTGGTCATTTCCACCATCATGCACCATCTTACGTCTCAAACGCTTGGTGTGTGACTTTTCTGCAATAATTTTCTCCTTTGACTTTATTCCATTTCTGATATTTGCCCTCCATGCATCACGTTCAGCGGCGACTTGCTCCCAATGTGCATTATCAATGCCTGTATCAATCATGTCCCGCTTACACACATCTTTGTATCGTAGTAGAGGCCGACCCTGAGATCTCTTACCCACCTGTAATTCACCAAAAAAGATATCCTTTGGTATTCTACCATCATCCATCCTCCTAAGATGTCCTATCCATCTAAGTCTACGAAGACTAAGCATGGAATAAACTGTCACACAACCTGGAACTTCAGTATTTGTGATTTTGTCTTGCCACTTAATACCAAGAATTCTTCGCAGACACCGCATATGAAAGCTGTTTAAATTGTTCTCTTGGTGTGAGTAAGTTGTCCGGGTTTCACTGCCATAGAGAAGAGTACTAAGGACACAAGCTTGATAGACAAGGACTTTTGTTTTGGCAGTAAGCTTCCTGTTCTCCCAGACTCTTTTTCTTAATCTGTTCATTGTTGTTGCTGCCTTACCAATCCGGATGTTGATTTCCTGATCTAGGGATAATTCAATACCACTAGTCCCCTGTCACCCCAGTATACAGTCCATAAATATCAGAGGACACTCTACAGCTGTCACCCCAGTATACAGTCCATAAATAACAGAGGACACTCCACAACTGTCACCGCAGTATACAGCCAATAAATATCAGAGGACACTCTAAAATTGTCACCCCGTTTAAAGTCCAATAATATCAGAGGACACTCGACAACTGTCACCCAGTATTAATTAATTAATTAATTTATTAATTAATTCAGTGGCATTCCTTTGCAGAACCTCGCTCCCATAACAGACCTTCCGGAAAACCTCTCGATCATAAGCAAGATGTCCCGCATCTGATACACCCATCTGGAGATCATCCGCCACATCCTGCACCCGTCTTCTCTTTGGCCTTCCTCTTCCTCTCTTCCCAGGCATATACACTTCAATTATTGTTCTCTCCAACCATATTTGACGTTTCAAGTGGCCAAAATATTTCATTTTTCTTTGAGACATTCGTGCATTTGTTCTTTTCTTGATCCAAGATATTCTTAGAACTCGTCTATAACATTTATATCCAAAGGCTTTTATGCACTATTCAGCTTGTTTAGTAGCTTGTTCAGCTAGTTCATGTCTCACAGGCGAATGATGCAATGAGAAAGATGCATGCTATTAAAAATCTGAATTTGTGTGGTTCTTTCTGTCCCTCTCCACAATTTATTCAGTTGTTTTAGTCTTTGAAGAGCAATAAATATTCGTCCTTTAACTTCTTTCATTGTGTCACCATTGTTGGTAATTAATGACCCAAGATATTCACATTCTTCCAGCACCTCCAATTTGCCAACATAAACATATATTTATTTCTCTATAGTAGTTTTATCTGTATGCATTATCTTTGTTTCTGCTATGTTAATATATAAGTTGTGATGTTTACTATTCAATTAGGTTGAGGTTATTAGATTTACCATATTCTGTGTTGTGGATAGCAATACTGTACCATCAGCATACCGAATCTGTGTTATGTCATGACCACCGATATTTAGAGCATCATATAGTTCCCTTTTTATATCATCTCTGACATTTCTCATTATATTTTCTACAGTCCAGACTATATCTATATATATATATATATATATATATATATATATATATATATATATATATATATATATATATATATATATATATATATATATTATCTAGTCCAGTGGCATAGTATCTACAGTCCACACGGTATATACACCAATGGTATATTATCTACAGTCCACATGGTATATAGATCAGTCGTACATTATCTCCAACAAACATCTGAAATAGAACCGTAACTTGTGCCATTTCTGTTACAGGTATCCGCTGGAGAATGCTCCTGGCAGTTATGTTTGTGACTGTGATACCTCAAGTGTCTGAGGGAG
This sequence comes from Cepaea nemoralis, assembly GCA_014155875.1. NCBI lineage: Eukaryota > Metazoa > Mollusca > Gastropoda > Stylommatophora > Helicidae > Cepaea > Cepaea nemoralis. Next base: position 30,516 of record JACEFZ010000032.1, on the reverse strand, counting down.
ACAACTGAGATAATAATACTAGCTAAGGGAGACAACTGAGATGGTAACAGTGGCTGTGCAGACAACATCTGAACTTCCTCAAAATGACTCTAGACTCGATTAAGCATTGTGGATCTAAATCCTACGGATATCTACCTTTGAAAATTCTAAATAAATTCAAAAATAAACACTGAAACTCATTTGTTTATTGTCAATGTATTTAATTATTTATTAACTCGGAATATTCAATCACACGCCCTGCGTTAAAAGGACAGGAGTGAAGTAAGGGGCGGGTGAGCAACGGATACAGAATTATAATCGTTGTAAACAATTCACAAAAAATACTATTCCGGAGGCCAGCATGGCCGAATGGATACACAAACGGGCTCTGACCTATCTGGTGTGATGATGCCGAGATCAGAGGCTCATCCGCTACACCACAAATGTTGACTTCTTATCCTTGACTTGGGTACGCAAACTACAAATATCTCTGAAGTCGCAGTTGGATCGCCTGATAGCCATGGACACTGGTAATAGTGAAAGCTAATCTACACCCCGGTCTCCGTGGTGATGGCTATGCGGACGCGACTCGTAATGCCGCTTACCCGCATTCGAAACACAGCGGTGAACGATTTGGCAGCAGACCTCGTCGCGCTGGTTTCAACATGCTGGTACGGTCGTTCAGAAAGCAATGGCAAATTACTTAATGCAAAACTTGCCAAGACATCAACAACGGCAGTAAAATGCTGGTTTTGACTGCAACATCCTGTAAAGGATATGCAACTATTTAAAAAAAAATATACCCGGAAAATTATGTTTAGTGCTATTATAGTCTGTCTAGAAATGAATGCTTTCATTCACGATCAGTTATTTTCAAAACTGTCTGTTGCATCGGACTGACATTTTTCCTGCCGGCCTATATAAAACCCCACCCAAGAAAATGCCTCTGATAGGTCCAAAGCGGCGACATTTCTTTGATGTTTTGGCGAAAACTAGTGAATTCACGCTAACAAATTTGTTTTACAGTACCGCACCTCGGTTTTTTCGGTCACCATTCCTGTGATAACACAAGGTGTATCCAGATTCTTATACGAGTGGTGCACAATGTGTATACAATATAAGTAAAGACAGAATTTACAGAGGCATGGGGTAAATAATGTGGAACCGAAATGGAACAATAAGAAAGAGACAAACATCTTTCTTTGGTCATGTGATGAGAAGAGAGGCATTAGAGAACATCGTGACAACTGGAAAGATCGAGGGGAAGAGAGGCAGATGCAGACCAAGAGAAATGATGCTGGACGGACTGAGACGGTGGCATGGAGGAATATCATCAGCAGAGTTGATCCAGAACACCAAAGACCGAGATCTGTGGAGAGCCATGAATGACTACGCCAGCCGGCACGGCACTTGATGATGATGAAATGGAATTGAACAGAGAAGTAGAAGGAATATATTTATTACCTTATATTTCATTTCCTTCTTGTTTCTTCAGCTTCTTGTTAATAATATGTACACAAGGAGTCATGTTACTAGGACGCATTTAGCGTTTAATATGGAATTAATGATGGCTTCCAAACAGCTGTGCGTTAATGTGCGTATGGAGTGACCATAAATGATACAGCAATTTAGTCATCATGTGTCAATTTTTAAGGATCTGCTCGGCTGTCTGTGTAGTTTGTTCACACGTACACATTGGTGACGGAACCGTTTTGAGCCTTCGTGAAAGATTGTCTACTCTGCTGTTTACTGTTCAGAGACGGAACATGATTATTACCTGTTTTGCACGACGAATATAGCTGTGAATGTCTCTGTAGTGGGCTCCCTACTTAACGGCCAAGATGTTGGTCCTCTCTTCATTGAAGTTTATAGATTGATTAGTATGTTCGTGTGTGCACCCTCATTTGACAACGTGTTTGTTCTCACGTTTCTTGGAATGCCACACTATGTCAGTTTATACCGCAATATTACTCTTCCGTTGGTATTCAATGCGTTTAGTGTTTTTTGTTTTTTTTCAATACCAGTTGTTTGTCACCGTTGAGGGGTTGCGGAACTGAAAATTAATCACTGTGGAATATAAACTGTTGCCATTTTCATTGTGCTGATGCTGTAATGTGTAGGGCCTGCAATTCGTCTGAATAGTTAAGAGCAACATATCCTAGTAAGTGTGCATGTGGATTGATATCTGCGATCTGCATAGACTTTAATCTGTGACGGACGATTCCTGTAGGTTGATGACTGCTCTCGGTTGCATAAAATTCAATCCATCCTTTCTCCAATAGTCCTCTTCCTCTTTCAACACATGGTCCTCACATTTTTCCAGTAACTTTTAACAATATTTAATAGCGCAGACTGGGTTAGTATCTTGACGTCAGACAATTTGAATGTAGTATTGTCAGCTGCCACCTGTCCTTTAATTTTAACCCACACAAGTTCTATAGGGTTTAAATGAGAATGGTACGGCGGAAGTCTCAAGCAACTATGTCCATGCTCTTCTATCTCATCATCTCATCTCATCATGTACCTTGCGGTGTCGAGGTAAAGTATAAACATCGTGAGAGTGCCCGATTATGAGCTTCATGTATCAATATTCCCATGGACTCTGCTATTTCCTCCGTCCAACATTTACGTGGTCGGCCTCTTCCTCTGTTTCCATCTGGTTCTGTACATCATTGCTTGTTGTGGTATGCTGTTGAATGGCAACCTCTTCTATCAACTTGATTTGATATTTCTTGCTTCTTTTGCGCCTGTTTTACAAGGGGCAACAACCTTAGCTTGAAATATGGAGATGGTATATTTTCCCTTTGGAGATATATCTTTATTGCTTTCTTTGTGCTCCATGACGTAGGTATTTTGTCTTCTTGGGCAACAGCATAGTGATATGATGCATTATCTATGATTAGACAAGACGGTCTATCAAGGGATGGAAGGACTGTATTCTAGTAGGAGAATTTTTGCTTTAGGTTGTAAATATAATAAAAATAATAATATAATTTGTAAAATAATTGGACAAAAGTAGGTAAAAATAATGTAAACATTGCACTTATAATGTGTTTTCTACACTCCTATACTGCTAATCATGTTTAATTTACTGAATAATCAAACAAACACCACTTGTCTTCAAGAATATAAACAGTATTGCTCATTAAAATCACCCAAAAGTTTTGGCGCATATTCTGAACCATGTCTTTTTCACAAAAATGAAAAAAAACCTATGGCCGAAATCTGGAAGTTGGTGTATGTCACAATAATGTTATGAAAATGGTTAAAATTGTAGCGGAAATGTTGTATTATATATCAAAATAAAGGGGGTTGCACAAGGAATATGTTGGTAGGAGAATTTTTGCTTTAGGTTGTAACTTATAATAAAAATAAAAATATAATTTGTAAAATAATTGGACAAAAGGAGGTAAAAATAATGTAAACATTGCACTTACCAAGGGGGAGTTGTTATCCAATATCCTGATCACTGCTAATCCTGATTGCATTTACTGAACAAACAACACTTTTCTAAACTATAAATATAATTGCTCCCAATCAATCATCCAAAAAGCAGTTTTGCCGCAGATTCTGAATCATGTATTTTTCTTTTTTCAGACAAAAATTAGGAAAACACTTGGCAGATTTACATTTAATTGTCATGTCTGTTTGTTTTTATTTACTGTATGTGGCAGTCTATTTGTGATAGGCTGCAAAGCAAACTTTGGCGCACAAGTGTAGTCTATTAGTGCAGCCGGAGAAAACAAAAGATGATATGTGTCGTTTAGTTCGAGTGCTGCAAAAAACACAGTCTCTATTGACACCGACAAATTCTATTAAATGCTTGGCTCATGTAACTCTTTCGACATAATTTCCTGCAACAGACTGAAATTCGTCGGCAGGCAGAGTGTCAAACTTTCAGGAATACTCTGAGCTTCTTCGCGATGAGCACTTTCCTTTACTTGAAATCCTTCAATGACAATTTGTTTCCTCCTTTCTATGTTTGCCATATGGAATGTAGGATGTGAGCATTGATCTGTGCAATTTCAAAGATCCAGTAGTAGATCTTCTTCCACCACTTAATGGTTTTCCTATCATGGATATTATAATATCCAACCATTTGGTCCATTCTGTCGCAGCCATTCATCGCCATGTTATATTCATGGAGATCATCTTCGGCTTGCTTTGCGGTTTTCGCAATCCGCTCTCAACAGTTCTAACTACAGACTTGGTAGAGACAACAATGCATGATTTTTTAGCTTTTTTTAGCCCTTCCACCAAATAATCATTTCATCAATGGACACATTTTCAAATGGGTAAAATGCTTCCTGGATATTCTTCAGAATCATGTCAACAAGAGGATCAATTTTTTGTTTGTTGTGTGCCTCAAGTTCACATACGTGAAACATGGTGTGATAAATATATTCTAATCGATTACTGGGAAACGCAGTGGCAGTGGCATACCAAGGATTATATAAATGTGCACTTGTATACCAGTAGTCTTTGATACATGGTCTTGGATCAAGTCCCATAGCAATAATGACAGACGTAAACTTCAGCCATTCGTGCTTCGTTGTCAGACACTCAGCTGTTGACGAACATTCACTGGGTTTTCTTTATCACCACGTGCTAAAACTTTAGACACAACTAAAACTTCTTTCTAAATATTCACTTATATCGGAATCACTATTGTTTAAAACAGTTATAAACAATAATCTAGCTTGATCTCAAGTCATACTACGTGGACGCAAACTGGTGGGCGTTTCCATTGTGAAAAACCAAAATAAACAACTTTAAAACTGAAAATACACAAAAATCCAATGTTAAAGAATGTTTGACGACACAATCATGACGTAGCTATATTTCTGCTGTGCAACGTTTCAGTTTACTGTAACTTAAAATTCCGAAATGGAGCAGAAATGAATCAAATAAACCACTGATCATTTTGTGGCAATAAAAGTACCAATTGCCATCACAGCGGATCCAATGTGTCACCAGATGGGCTCGCGGTAGCGAAGAGTTAAGCTTATCTCTAAATACATTACAGTTCATCTCATTATGATAATTCCTATTGTCTGTATGCTTTGATACGAACACGAGTCCACCATTCTGTAGTAAGCCATTATGAGTACTACCAGCATGGGTTATGACCAAACGCTGTCCTTTACAACTGGGCACATATCGCTTTATCTTTCCATCCACTGATTGCCATTCCATTTCACTTATTGATCCACGTTTCATCCAAATACACTATGTCATAATTTTCTTTTCGCATTTCCCTTATTTCAAGTAGGTATGTGCTTCTCGTGGCTCCTAACTGCGGTTGCTCGCAAAGGATATTTCTATTTGCCTTGTTCTTTCTAAAAGTGAAGCCTAATCGCCTTATAATTTTCCACAAAGTTGTTTTGGATAGCTCTATGTCATTGTTCTTTCTCAACCAAACCATAAGTTTTCTTTCAGTCAATGTTTCTTTGGCATCCAGCATTTTTATAATAGCTCGCCTTATGACAACCTTGTCAAAGCTGTCTATTATTGCCTTTCTACCTAACGTTTGCTTATCGTGTGTTGGTTTTATTCCAGATTCTTGTACCCATTGACGAAATGACCGCTTACTCAAACCCAATGCAATCACAGTTCCTTTTTCGGAATTTGTAATAGTATGAAACAGTTTCCTGCGATCAGCTTCTTGACAAAAATTTGTGTAAAACTTCATAGCGATGCTTTGAAGTGTGCAGAATTTCACATTCAATCCCTTTGAACAATATTCACACATTCAAATGTTAGCGATAGATGGTACGATTTATTTATATAATCACGTTTCATGAAAGCACCCACATATTGACGACACAGTTGAACACTCCCATTTAAACTGCCAGGGAATTTGCCATAAGGAAATTCCCGTCTCATCTCATCTCATCATGTTCCCCTTGTACCTTGCAGTGTCGAGGAGAAGAATAAACAGATGGAAAGTGCCCGCATATGGGCTTCATGTATTGATATTCCCATGGACTATGTTATTCCTTGCGTCCATCGCTTACGTGGTCGGCCTCTTTCTCTGCTTCCCTCTGGTCTGTACATCATTGCTTGTTGTGGTATACTTTTAGTTGGTAACCTACTTGCTTGGACAAACCATTTGACTTCCTGCCTTCTAATAACATCTAGTGCAGCTGTACCCTCCACTTTAGTACTGATTTCTTCATTTCTGATCTTATCTCTTCTTGATACATTGAGTATTATTCTCAGCAATCTAATTTCTGTTGTGATTTTTCTTGTCTCTTTTTCTGTCATTGTCCAGGTTTGGCATTGGTAACATAGAGTTGGTAGGAAGATTTTGTTGTAAAGTGCTTTCTCAGTAGTTATTGATACATGTTTGTTCTTTAGTATTGATACCATTTGTCTAATGAGTTGGTTTGCCTTATTGCATCTATTTTCGATCTCGTTTTCTGATTTGCCATTTGATGATATTATACTTCCTAGGTACTTGAAACTCTATACCTGTTTCAAGGGATGTTCGTTTAGGTGAATCGTTGTTGCTTTTTCTTCTTTAGTTATAGTCAATACCTCTGTTTTACTTGTGCTAATTTGCATGTTATGTTCCCTACACATTTCGTTTAGACTATTCACGTGGTCGTGTAATTCAGCTTCTAATTTTGCTATTAGTTCTTGGTCGTCCAGAAACAGGAGATCTCTAATGGTTAGATTTGCAGATGGTTCTTCTTCTGTGTTCTCGTCATGCGATGTTCTTGCGGACTCTGTTTGGCTGGTTTATTTACATATGTTGTCTATATATGTTATAAAAAGAGAGCGGAAGGACACAACCTTGTCGTACTCCGGATCTTATGGTGAAGGGTTCTGAGTGTCCTCAAGTTGCTCTCACTATGCATTCACTGTTGTTGTAAAAGCTTTCACATATGTTTGTTGTATGTGTACTCACTCCATATCGTCTAAGGATTTCCCACAGTTTGTGTCTATCTACTCTGTCAACTGTCTTTTCTTTGTCGACAAATGCAAAGTAGAGTGTTTCGTTTAATTCGATTGATTTGTCTATACGTCATCTAAGAGTAAACATGGCATCTGAGCATCCTTTGTTTTTCCTTAATCCAAGTTGTGTTTCGCTTAACTGGGGTTCTGTAATAGTTAGTAATCAATTCTCAAGAATTTTGCAAAACATTTTCCCTGTAAGGCTCAACAGTGAAATGCCTATGCATTGTGTGCAATCTCTTTTGCTGCCTTTGTTGTTTCCAAATTTGGATAATTATGGCTTTTCCCCAGTCTCGTGGTGTCTGTTGTTCTACCCAAACGTGGTTGAATAGTCTAGGTAGCCATGCTGTTTCTACTTCTCTTGCTGCTTTAATTAGTTCATTTCCATGTCTGTTATTTCTTGTTAATATAACATCCATTTGGCTTTTAGTTTCTAGATCGCCCCATTTTATACCTGGTGTATACTTGTGAGTCTTTGTGTTTATAGAATGTGTTTTTCTATATAGAGGTCGTGTTGGCTGCATAGCTCTATCAGTCTACTTCCGTTATCATTTATTTCATTATGTTGGTCTCCAAATGCTCCCAGGTGTTTTTCTATGCCTGCTCTGTTGTGTCCTAGTCTTATCTATTTTATTAAGCACGTCATGGATGTCTTCGTAGAAGTCCTCGCATTCTTGCTCATTATTGTCTGTATTGCATGTTGCGTGTTTGTACATGTTTTGTAATTGTTTGTTCTTTTATTCTCACTGTTATGATTCTTCCTGATATATAATTTATTTCTAGTATTCCTCTTGCTAGCCATGGTTCAATGACTATTCCCACACCGTGACTTGCCCTTTCTTGCTGTTCCACTCCAGAGAAGACAAACGTGTAACTGTAGTGGATCTCCTTGCATCCCTCCCCCTTTATTCTGGTGTCAGCTATTCCAATCAATCCAATTTTCCTCTCTGTCATTGTTTCTATAAGTTCTTCTTCTTTACTATTAAAACCGCAGACGTTCATTGTGCCTATTTTTTTGAATCGCTGATCTATCTCGTAGTCCATTAACATTGCCGGGTCTATATCCATTACGGTCAGTCCGTTTATACTTCTTAGTGTTTCTACGAGCAGTATGAAGATTCCCTGCCGGCTTGCTTGTATAGGACAACAATCTGACCATAGGGTGTTCATCCCCGTTAGCCCATGACCTCGCGGTCATGTTTTCCGACTCTACGCCACGTGGAGGTGTGGTTGACATGTGTAGTCTACGGGTCATCGGCAGGCATATTTTACTTTTCACCCCTTCCTAGGAGACGCCAACTGATCCTAATCCTGCTGTCTGCAGGGCCAGGTGCAGTCCACACCTTGTAGACCACACCTTGGCCAAAAATATTCAATATTGAACGCTGATTTTCTGGATAAAGATGTAATCAATGTAATAATATGCACTTCATATCTGACCCGTAAATTGTATATCGTATATAAACAAACATTGAAATCTGCTGTACAATCTCCAGAACCCCCCAAAAAAATGTTTTTGTTGGGTCGACATAATGATAAGGTTATATGCTAAATCTCATAATTTTCCCTCAGTTGGCTACTGAGATATGGATTTTTATATGGAGGCAACACAAATGTAAATGCACTATAGAAGTAGTGTCAATGGACTATGCTTGAATTTGAAGCAAGCAAGCGCAAAACAAAACACACACACACACACACACACACATATATATATATATATATATATATATATATATATATATATATATATATATATATATATATATATATATTCAAGCTGAGCGTTCAGTGTGGACATAAAGTGTGAACCTTCAGTATGCACGACGTCTAGTGTGAGTCTCCAATGTGAACATCCTATGTTAACGACGCATATTGTGATTCTCCAATTTGAACCTTCAATGTGAACGACGATGAGTGTGAGTCCCCATTGTGAAACTTTAAATGTGAGCGACGTCTAGTGTGATTCTCCAATGTGAACCTACCTTTTTTACGACGTCTAGTGTGAGTCTTCAATGTGAACCTTCCATGTTAACGACGTCTAGTGTGTCTCCAATGTGAACCTTCCATTTTATCGACATCAAGTGTGAGTCGCCAATGTGAAACTTCAGTGTGCAAGACGTGTAGTGTGAGTCTCCAGTCTGAATCTTCAATGTGCAAGACGTCTTGTTTGACTCTCCAATGACAACCGTCAGTGGACACGACATCTAATATTAGTCTCCAATATGAACATTAAGTGTGAACGACGTCTAGTGTGAGTTCCCAATGAAAGGAAGAGAAACGCATGAGAACATGGGAGAGAAGAGTTAGAAAAGCTAGAAAGTAGTACATCGGTGACATAGTTAGCTGCTGGGAGTTAAGTTACATACATATCCTTTTCCCCAGCCAACCCAGCATTGTTTAGGTTGTTAATGATTTTTGGCAAATTGACGTTCAGTAGTTTGCCATTGTTTTCTGGAATGCTGGCATTCGTACCATTGTTTGAAAACAAGCACAAGGCACTATGCAAATATATTTTCCAAAGCTTTGCTTCGAACCCGATATGTGAGATTACGAATTGTGTTCGTAACACTTTCGTTAAAGATGTGAATGACACGTGATAGGTCGTGATTAAAAGTACACCAGGCAAGACAGCGATCCCAGATGACATATGAAGACGGAAAGTTCACAAGCTGAATTCTTCATGGTCAGTTGTGGGCTAGCCGTCCATGTAGACGCAGAGTATCCGCTCCAGTCTGATATGACATGGCGATCTTGCTGAGGTCCTGGATTATCCTTGTATTAATATGTTAACGTTTATATCTGACCTCCCGCAATGGCAGGTATCAAAGATTTCTCCCTCATTCGCTGGTGTTATCACAGTTGTTCCGCTCAGTCTATGGTATTACCACAGTTGTTTTCCTCACTTGTTGATATTAACACATGTGTTTCTCTCAGTCGCTGGTATCATCACAGCTGTCTCCTCCAGTCTATGGTATTATCACAGTTGTCTCCCCCTGTCGCTGGCATGATGAGAGTTGTCGTTATTTGTCTATGGTATTATCAAAGTTGTCACTCTTTCTATGGTTGTTCATAGTTGTCTCCCTCTGTCACTGGTATTATCACACTTGTCTCCCCCAGTCTATGGCATTAAAGCAGTTGTCTACCTCAGTCTATGGTATTATTACAGTTGTTTCCCTCTATAAATGTAGCATTACAGTTGTCTATCTCAGACTGGTGTTATTATAGTTGTCTCCCTCAGTGGCTGGTATTATCACTGATGATTCACTCAATTTCTGGTATTATCACAGTTGTTTCCCTCAATCGTTGGTATTATCATAATTGTTTCCCTCAATCGCTGGTATTATCACAGATGATTCACTCAGTCGCTGGTACTATCACTGTTGTTTAACTCAGGTGCTGGTATTATCACAGTTGTCTCTCTCTGCGGCTTTTATTATAACAGTTGTCTCCCTCAGTCGCTAGTATTTTCACAGTTGTCTCCCTAAGTCGCTTCTTTTACCACAGTTGTCTCTCTCAGTCATTGGTTTTAGCACAGTTGTCTCCCTCAGTGGCTTGCATTATCACATTTGTCTCCCTCAGTCGCTGGTATTATCTCAGTTGTCTCCCTCAGTCGATGGTATTATCACAGTTGTCTCCCCCAGTCGCTGGTATTATCACATTTGTCTCCCTCATTCGCTAGTGTTATCACAGTTGTTTTTCCCAGTCGCTGACTTTATCTCAGTTGTCTCCCTCATTCGCTAGTTTTATCACAGTTGCCTCCCTCAGTCACTGGTATTATCACAGTTGTCTCCCTCAGTCACTGATATTATCTCAGTTGTCTCCCCCAGTCGCTGTATTATCACAGTTTTCTCCCTCAGTCGCTGATATTATCTCAGTTGTCTCCCTCAGTCGCTGTATTATCACATTTGTTTCCCTCATTATCTGATATTATTTAAGAGTTCTCCCTCATTCGCTGGTGTTATCACAGTTGTTCCCATCAGTCGCTGGTATTATCACAGTTGTTCCCATCAGTCGCTGGTATCATCACAGCTGTCTCCTCCAGTCTATGGTATTTTCACAGTTGTCTCCCCCTGTCGCTGGCATGATGCGAGTTGTCGTTATCTGTCTATGGTATTATCACAGTTGTCACTCTCTCTATGGTTTTTCATACTTGTCTCCCTCAGTCGCTGGTATTAGCACAGATGTCTCTCCCAGTCTATTTCATTATCGCAGTTGTCTACCTCAGTCTATGGTATTATTACAGTTTTTTCCCTCTGTCAATTTAGTATTACAGTTGTCTTCCTCGGACTATGGTGTTATTATAGTTGTCTCCCTCAGTCGCTGGTATTATCACAGCTGATTCACTCAATTTCTGGTATTATCAGAGATGATTCTCTCTGTAGCTGGTACTATCACTGTTGTTTCCTTCAGTTGCTGGTATTATCTTTGTTGTCTCCCTCAGTCGATGTTATTATCACACTTGTTTCCCTCAATCGTTGGTATTATCATAATTGTTTCCCTCAATCGCTGGTATTATCACAGATGATTCACTCAATTGCTGGTATTATCACAGATGATTCACTCTGTCGCTGGTACTATCACTGTTGTTTCCTTCAGTTGCTGGTATTATCTCTGTTGTCTTCCTCAGTTGATGTTATTACCACAGTTGTTTCCCTCATTCGCTGGTATTATCAAAGGTGTTTCCCTCAATCTCTGGTATTGTGTCAGTTAAATCCCTCAATCTCAGGTATTATCACAGTTGTTTCCCTAAATCGTTGATATTATCACAGTTGTCTCCCTCAGTCGCTGGTATTATCACAGGTGTCTCCCACAGGCGCGTCTGTTAAAACAGTTTTCTAATTCAGACGATGGTAGTATCACAGTTGTCTCCCTCAGTCGCTTCTATTATCACAGTTGTCTCTATCTGTCGCTTCTATTATCACAGATGTCTCCCTCAGTCGCTTCTATTATCACATTTGTTTCTCTCAGTCGCTTATAATATTACAATTGTCTCCTTCAGTCGCCAGTATTATCACAGTTGTCTCCCTCAGTCGCTGGTATTGTCACAGTTGTCTCCCTCAGTCGCTGTATTTTCACAGTTGTTTCCCTCAGTCTATGATATTATTTCAGTTGTCTCCCTCAGTGTCTTGTATTATCATAGTTGTCTCCCTCAGTCACTTCTATTGTCACAGTTGTCTCCCTCAGTCGCTTCTATTATCACAATTTTTTCCCTCAGTCGCTTCTATTATCACAGTTTATTCCCTCAATCGCCGGTATTATCACAATTGATTCCTCGGTAGCTAGTATTATCACAGTTTCTTCCTGTGAGTCACATCTGTTAATACAGTTGATTCCCTCAATCGCTGGCAACACAACTGATGTAGCCTCCAATAGCTGGTATCATCACAATTGTATCCCTCAGTGTCAACAACTGATGTGTCAGGCATCATAGGATTACTTCTCCCACACCATACAAAGAACTTGCAAGTCGTGTGAGAGGAAATGAATGGTACATTTTATTGCCGTTGGCTCTTCACAATTACAAAACAGTCGCTATCAAATCACACACAAAGCCACAGAATTGCCTATCTCTAGTTTCCTAACCCTATTGCTAATCTCTATCTAATTGGCTACAAAAAACTCCTATCGACACTAAACGATCTGCTCTCTACGAAGTCAGTCCCCAGTCTCACTTTCCTACTCGCGTGGCTACACAGCACGCGGAAGGACCTTGATGCGTCCTTCGGCTTTTTGCGTGCCGTTACATTTAGCACGCTTGTAGCAGCCGTTCTCCTATTGAGTGGCACTCTTCTCCGTGGCTATCACGTAGGCGTGATTCTGTCGTGACCAGAGTACTAACTATCTGGTCGTTGCCTCCGTGTCTCATGAGAGAACTAGTTAATAGTCCCCCATTCTATCATCTACCCTGCCCTTATATCGGGGCACTGTATTACCTCTAATCTACTTGAGGTTGACCACTCTTCCCGGTGGTCTTCTATCTTGAGGCATACCTCCTGCCTTTATATTTCAGTCTTTGACACACACCCTCCCCTCCTGTGTTGCGTCATCAACTTTGACTCATTGGTTGTGACGCAAGAGGTTTCTAAAAAAATGTGTGTATCTAATTTTTGTCAAAGACTGCTGATAACCTGGCTTTGGGTAACTCAATAGACTTCTACTGACTATTGTCACAATGTAGTATCACTTTACTTGGCTACTGGCAATCGCCACAAACTTGTCTGGTTGGCGTGAGCCCTCTTCTCATTCGCAATATTATATTAATTAGAGGTATGTCTGAACCGGACCGTTGTCTTCTAAGACCTGCCCTCAAATAGTAAATTAACTCACTACCCATACAAAGTTGACTTTCTTAAGGTCAACACATGAATTGCTTCATGTCCCCCATATAATATTAAACAACCATTACACAAGCTGTGTGCGACAGGCTTTACCTATTTCGCTTCCGCGTGTAAAGTTATCTTTCACTGTTAAGTTAGTGTTTCGTTGTCTATTATGTCCCCTGACCCGGAGTTATCTCCCTTTGATCTACAAAAAATGTATGCAATTTATATGTTTGTTTTTCTGGTTGTTTGCGTGTTTGCATCTAACTAATAGTATAATCTAACTTCTAATATGTGTATCTATCTATCATGTGTATGTAAGTTAGTTTTCAAGTGCCATAATTCGGTTAAATGTGGCCACAAACAAGTGTATAACACTAATTCGTGACTACGTTTCCGTCTTATGAGACTTAAAATACTATCTCTAAGATCTATACTAAACTGCACACAACACATTCATGACAACACATTTTCAACATCGAAAACAAACACCTGAAGCAGACAAAAAATAAAAAGTCGCGTTGAGCGGTAGAAAAAAAAATCCGCTGACTAATCTCACTCTCTCTTGTATAATTTACATTTGCTCTCCCTTTCACACTTCTGTCACACATCTTTTACCCTCACTTTTGTCACACATCTTTTACCTTCACAATTATTTAAAAACCTTGGAGTGACACTGTACAAGTTTGGCTCAGTTTGACAAAGTTGAGCTCAATGACTGTGCGTAAATTGCTGCACGAGTCATGTATTTACACGTATTTACATGTAAGAACAAGGGTTGATGGTTTGTACCCTGGTATTACTAACTACTATATTCTACTGAAATAATACTCTAAATACTGACATACTAATACTAGTTCTATAAATATGTATTTAATTGTGTTACCTATTTTAATTTAATTTGCCACATTAATCCTAATGTTTATCTAATTTAAGGGACCTAATCTAACTATTTAAAATAAAATTGATGTGAGATGAGTTATGTATCTATATGAAATGGGTAATGTGAAATATAACAAAATTATAACTAATGTTTTTAAATGGAGAAATATATGAATGATATTTTTACTCTAAATGGTGTAAATGATGTATGTTTAATTGCATACTCTTTTTATCCTATGATAATGATGTACATTAATCCTAATACTACATGATCACGTTTGTTAAATGGACTGGTTCATTAAGATAGGATGAACTCAAATGAAATGAAACAAGGTGAAATGTAATAAACCTAAATGGTACTAATACTATCTAAACTTTTTATTCTAGTTTATAATTAGCTGTTATTACGTCTAAATTACTATCCTATTCTACTTTTAAGGTAAGTAAGTGGGTAAATTAATGATCTATCTAATTAATTCTATCTAAACTACTTAAAAAAATGAAAACTATTATATTGTCTAAATCTAAATGTAAATTAAAGTGACCTAATCTACCTATAATTTATCACTATATTAAAAATGTTATAATACATATCACAATAAGTTTATATATACATAGTATTTAAATACCTCAGGTTAGTCGTTGCCCTAATGTTCAGAAATTGCTTTCATTGGCATACTATATATTCACACTTGTCCTGGGTATATTAAACACATTACACAGTCATACTTGTGTCCTATGGGTATTGCACCTGTAGAGTTCGATTGTGTCGTAGACCAGTATTTTTGTGTCTGTATTTATGTAATGTTCTGACACTGTTTTTCTCTGCTTAACACAAATGATTCACCTGACCACCTATGGAGCTTAGTAAGTACTGAGTTGTTCCAGTTCATACGGTGATACATTTGTTCTCGGAGCACAGTTCTTCTTTTAATGTCTACGGCCACATGGTAGTTCGCTGTTCTTAGTACATAGTTCAGCACGTAATATCTATGTATTAGTATAAACATTTCACATAGAATATTATAATGTACTAATAATCTATTACTCTACACTCTTATGTGGAATCTTCGGTATTTCTACCTCAGATGGTCGACTAAGGGTATCAGCCAGAATGTTGTCCTTACCCTTAATATGCTCTATACTAAACGTATAGTTTTGTAGTATTAGTGACCACCTGTATATACGGTCATTCCGATGCACACCACTTTGTATGACCGTGATTGGGGAGTTGTCAGTCTGGACAACGAAGTGAACACCCGCTAGAAATTGATGGAGCTTCCTCACCGCATAGATGACGCTTAGGGCTTCCAACTCTGATATGGAATATCTGGACTCAGCATGTGTGATCTTACGGCTCACGTAGCAAATCGGATGGAAGATGCCCTCATAAAATTGGCCTAGCACTGCAGCGATGGAGATTCTGCTGGCATCTGTCCTAAGATAATAAACGAGCCTAGGATTAGGCAAGCGGAGGATTGGTACATTACTAAACAGGATTTTCAATTTTGACAATGCAGAAATTAATAATGCATCTTTGACATCTAATTTTACAGATGCTTTTAAAACATTTGAAAATACACTTGTAATTTCCGCTAAGTTTGGTATGAATTTGCTATAGTAATTTACTAACCCCAAAAGGCTTCTGACCTGCTTCTTTGTGGTAGGCATGGTCAGGTTCATAATTTTGGTAATGATTCTATTGTCAGTCTTCAGTTGACCTTGTGAAATGACATGACCCAAAAAATCAATTTCTTTTAGGCCCAATTCGACTTTGCTCGGTTTGACAGTGAGACCGAAGAGTCGCAACCTATCAAAGACATGTCTTAGTTTCAGTAGGTGTGTTGTCCAGTCATCAGTATGGACACATATATCATCTATATACGCCACTGTATTCGTCACTCCATGAAGTAGATCTCTAGTTAAGCGTACGAAAGTGGCAGGAGCGTTTCGAAGTCCGAAAGGAAGAAAACGCCACTCGTAAAGTCCTAAAGGTGTTGAAAAAGCAGTAAGATGAATGGATTGAGTCTGCATAGGGACCTGCCAATATCCCTTAGTAAGATCTAATTTAGAAAAGATTTTGGAGGTGGACATGTCAAGAATAAGATCTTCGCAGGAAGGAATTGGTTCTGCGTCGATCTTAGTGACGTTGTTGAGTTTTCGATAGTCCACACACAGACGAATTGTGGAGTCTTTTTTCTTAACTAGGACGATTGGAAAGGAGTACTCAGATGTAGACTTCTGGATGATCCCACTAGCTTCTAAATTAAGTATTTCCTTATTTAGATTTTCCCTATAGCTGAGTGGGATTGAGTACGGCCTGCATTTAATAGGCTTAGAGTCCGAAAGAAGAATGGAGTGCTCGATTCTGTCCGTCCTACCTGGAATGTCAGAAAATATGTCTTTATACTCTGTCACTAATTGTATTAATTGTCGTCGTTGACCGTCTGTTAGTTCCTGTTCTATCCGTATGCTATCCAATGTCGCAGTCTTGTCTACAATAGGAACAGGTAGTTCCATTCCGTCGTCGTCTACCTGATTCAGTACGGTGGTGGTGCTAAGTGCGTATTCTGTATTCTCACTAGATGTATGGATATCGTCGGATTTGCCAGTCTCGCTAACTAGTGTAGTTGCGTTGTGTACGTCTGTCGTCTGATCACTAGGTGTGGATGCACTATGTTCGTCTGTCTCTACTTCTGTCTCTTGTCGTGAAAAGTAAGGTTTCAACATGTTGACATGGAATATCTTGAAGTGTCCGTTTATCGATATTTCATAGTCAACATCTGAAATTTTACGTACCACCTTGAATGGCCCTTGCCATGAGGTCAATAATAAATTTCGTTTGTCTGGAAGTAACAGAAGTATGTCTTGATCTGGTTCAAGATCAATTGTTCTCGCACCTTTGTTTGCGTATTGGCGGTAGATTTGACCCTTCCTCTCCAAAGCTGCCTTAGCTATGATACACGATTTCATGATTTTCTCTCGTGTTTCTGTCACCATTTCATAAGGTGTTTTTGGGGTGGGAATTTCAATGGAATTAGTTATTACCTGATGGTAAATGGTTAGGGGTCCACGTGGGTTAGCCCCGTAAACTAATTCAAACGGTGAGAAACCCGTGCTTGAATGGGGAATCTCCCGATAGGCGAACAGCACTGTTGGTAACAGTGTATCCCAATCAGCTGGGTTTTCTGCTGTTACCTTAGCCAGCATATGCTTAAGATCTCTGTTAATTTTTTCTACTATACCATTGCTGGCTGGATGGTACGCTGTTGTAAAATGCTGTTTAATCCCTAACATTTTTGTAAGGGCTTGCGTTGCAGCCGATATGAATTGAGTTCCACGATCGGATAAGATGGTACGTGGAAATCCGAATCGTGAGAACAGATGTAGAAATACATTGGCAACGTCTTTGGAGGTGATGTATTTCAAAGCTACTGCCTCAACCCACCTTGAACATAGGTCGACCATCGTTAATATGAAGCGATTTCCTTTGCTGGACACCTGATTCAGGGGTCCAACAATATCTACCGCCACACTCTCAAATGGCCTAGAAGCCAGTGTAGAAGGTTGTACTTCAGCTGTAGGATGTTTACCCTTGCGTACTAATTGTTGACAGACATTACAGGAACGACAAAATAATTTTATATCATTGCAAAAACCTGGCCAATAAAAATGAGCCTGAATTCTGGCCCTGGTTTTGTCGTATGCAAGGTGACCAGCAAACGGTGACTCATGTGCAATCTTTAGCACAGTTAGGCGGTGTTGTACAGGTAACACCGTTTGCTGAATCTCATGGTTACCAGTTGTATAATACCTAGTAAGAATGCCATTATTAAGTCTAAAGAACCATGATGCGTTTTTTGTCACTTTGGCTCTTTCTGTCAATAATTTCAAATATGGAGACACACTAGGATCAGCTTTCTGCTGTTCTATAAATTTTTGTCTGGTGGTATCATCCGTGCTAGTTGGTGATAGCAACAGTAGTCTCTCATCTTGTAGTGTGTCTTGATGTTTTATAGAGTCTGCTCTGGTTGTTGCATTAGCTGCATTTAATCTTTCCCATGCAGCTATTTCATCGCTAGTACATTGTTTCAATTGGGGTAAGCAACCCAAAATTAAGTCAGTACAAGGGTTGTCAAGTATTGCACAAGTAAAGGTACCAGAAAGGAAAGGAGTGTTAATACGGGCTTTGGCCAAAGGGTAAATTTCAATGTTACCCTAAAAGGTTCGGCATTTGACAGAGTCACCTGTATAATCATCTGGACTCACCAGTTCCTTCCTAAGACCAATAAGGGTGCTGCCGCTGTCCAGCAAACATTGGCATGGTCTGTCGTTGACCATTGCATTGTGGAACACTAAATTGCCTCTGGAGGCTAATGCTGCATTTACACTCTCAGATGAAAATGGTACTGTATGTCCACATTCTAATTTTCCGTCTGCATGAAATTGGTGACATCGTTAACAACTGTCAAAGCTTAACATATCGTTTACACAACACACATCTTCAGCTTGGTTAACAGGTAATTCATTTTCAACTTCACACTCAGTCTCACTACCACTATCAGAAGATGTATCAATCAAAATAGCATTGTTGGCTTTCATACGTTGGCGGCCTAGGCACGTATTTGAATAATGGCCGTAGCTGGAACAAAAGAAGCATTTGATTGCACGCCTGTATGCAGATCGCTTGTTTTGTTGCTTCCTAATAACATTTTCAAGATGCGCCGGATAGTTTGGCGATTTATCACACATAGAATAAGTGTCATGCAACAGTTGACAGTAGATACATTTCGACACTTTCCTATCTTTCTTATCAACTTTATGAAATGGTTTTCTATTACTTTGATAGTTTTTAAGGTTGGTCCTTTACAAAGGAAACTACTTCAGAGTCATTTGAAGTCTTAAAAATATCTCTATTTGAGGAAAAATATGCAGAGCCTTTCTTTTCAAATTGTTCTATGGTCTCAATGTCCGACTGCTGCAGGAATTTAGCAAAAGGAGATGGTATAGTGGATATGACTTTATCCATGGCTATTAGATTTTTAAGTCTGTCAAAATCTTTACCTATGTTAGCTGCTTTAAGCCACCTATTTAGTACACTTTGAACATTTGAGACGTAATCAATGAAAGTCTCACTAGGTTTTGGTTTTAAATTTGAGAACTGAACCTGATACCCAGGGGCATCAAGTAAAAAGTGTTGCATTATCCTATCATGGATGTACTGATAGTTAGATCTAAGATCAGTTGGTATTGATTCTATCAACTTCAGGGGCTCACCACTCAGGTTCTTCATATAAATCATAGCCCACATCTCTATTGGAACTTGGTGGTATTTAAACTGATACTCGACATTTTCTGTCCAGGCTGATATGGAAACCTCTTTACAATATGGTTTGATAATATTTTTGTATTTGTTGAACTTATTTTCTTCTTGTTGACTTTTTAGTTTAGTAGCAGAGATCTCTGCGTGTGAGTCTACATCCATACCTTTCATCTTTAACTGTGTCTCTGATTCTACTTGAATTTGTTTTTTCTTAACTCTTGCCATTTCATCTATCTCTTTTTGTTTTAGCTCTAATTCTCTTTGTTTAATTTCCTTATCTTGTTCTAACTGTTTCTGTTTTAATTCTAATTCTTTATGTTTAATCTCTATTTCTTTCTGTTTATTTTCCTTATCATGTTCTAACTGTTGTTGCTTAATTTCTTTATCATGTTCTAGCTGTTTTTGTTTTGTTATCTCAGCTAGTTCTGCAATCTCCTTTTTGTGTTGTCTTTCCTGTTCTCTTTCTTGTGCGCGTTCATCTCTCTCAGCATCTTTTGCTTCTTTAAATTTTTGATCAGCATACTGTTCTAGCTCGTTTCCTGTGTATTGTAATTCTTTACCTGCTTTTACAAAATCAGCTAAAGTAGCCATGTTGTTGGGTTATTAGCTAGCGTTGACCCGCACTGAACTCTTTAATCACTTCTTTATCTTAGATATGGCTATGTTTCTTATTATCTGAGCACTATAAATTGTACTCTTTGTTTATAACCTGGAAAATTTTATCCTGAAAAAACCAGAGCACAAAAATATGCTAATGCATCACAAGCTGAAAAAGAGATGCACTATTAATCACATTGCATGCCAAATATATTGAGTATACTCAACTTAATGTTCCCGAGAATCAGGAACACCAATCCGGTAACCCAGGTCACCTCGTTTGGCACTTCGGCATACACACGAGTTTTCTAATCAGCTGTTGTTCATCCTGGTTCACAGAGCAGCAACAATTAACAAGTAGTAAACGACACGTTATTTTTGACAACTTGGTACAATCACAATGACATGCCCACGGGCAAACAGAAAATAGTTTAATTAATGTTAAATGTCAATGTCCTGTCTTCGTTCTAACGTTTTATGCCTTTCGTCCCTAACCTAGTTTAATCTATGGAAGTTTTGTGCAGACCAAGCCTAATTTGCATAGCCAAAAGTAGTGCCATCGCAACGGTAAACAAATAGAAAAAGTACGAAAACCATTCAATAACTGCTTTTAAATAAATAAAAATATAATAATATTGTTTAAATAAATAAATATATTCATTCACTAACTTAAATAAAAAAATAATAATTAATATAAAGCACAGATTCAGGCGGGCAGCAGCTTGGCGATTTGTAAACACTCAAATGCTGAATGCAAATGGCGTAAAACAACTGCTTGTCAATCGTAATACGTCAGAGGCGCAGCGCTATTTTTAGCTTGCAAAAATCGATAATGTTGCTAGCTGTGTATCGCTCCGCCCTGAATCATATTCGATAATTATTCATAAGCAAATAAATAATTACATAAATCAATGAAATAAATTAATAATATCAATACTTACAACTTCGAAGAACACATGATTTAACTAAATAATATTTTAATAAGCACAAATAAGCATTATTTCGTTACGATAGGCACGGTTTAGCTCGCAACTTGTCCTAGTCTGCACACGTCATCAGTCACTGACACTAATTAAACTAGTAATTCACTATTCGTAACCTTAGTCTAGAGCCGTGGGTAAGTGTAATAGCTTGAACATTTGTTCAAGCCACACTTCTGACACCACATTTAATCCTAGCCTGTCAACAACTGATGTGTCAGGCATCATAGGATTACTTCTCCCACACCATACAAAGAACTTGCAAGTCGTGTGAGAGGAAATGAATGGTACATTTTATTGCCGTTGGCTCTTCACAATTACAAAACAGTCGCTATCAAATCACACACAAAGCCACAGAATTGCCTATCTCTAGTTTCCTAACCCTATTGCTAATCTCTATCTAATTGGCTACAAAAAACTCCTATCGACACTAAACGATCTGCTCTCTACGAAGTCAGTCCCCAGTCTCACTTTTCCTACTCGCGTGGCTACACAGCACGCGGAAGGACCTTGATGCGTCCTTCGGCTTTTTGCGTGCCGTTACATTTAGCACGCTTGTAGCAGCCGTTCTCCTATTGAGTGGCACTCTTCTCCGTGGCTATCACGTAGGCGTGATTCTGTCGTGACCAGAGTACTAACTATCTGGTCGTTGCCTCCGTGTCTCATGAGAGAACTAGTTAATAGTCCCCCATTCTATCATCTACCCTGCCCTTATATCGGGGCACTGTATTACCTCTAATCTACTTGAGGTTGACCACTCTTCCCGGTGGTCTTCTATCTTGAGGCATACCTCCTGCCTTTATATTTCAGTCTTTGACACTCAGTCAATAGTATTATCCGAGTTGATTCCTTCATCCACTGGTATTAACACAGCTGTTTCCATCAGTCGCTTGTATTATCACATTTGTGTCCCTAAGTCGCTGTTTTTATCACAGTTATCTTTCTCAGTCACTGGTATTATCACAGTTGTTTCCCTCAGTCGCTGATATTATCACAGTTGTTTCCCTCAGTCGCTTGTATTATCACAGTTGATGCCCTCAGTCGCTGGTATTATCACTGTTGTTTCCCACAGTCTATGGTATTATCAGAGTTGTTTCCCTCAATCTCTGGTATTATCACAGTTGCTAGGTTAGCATATTCATAGCATATTCAGTCAGGTCTTAGTCAGATATGACTGAGCTACCGTATAACAGTAGACGGTACTACACCTGGTCTCTGTTAGCGAAGAACGTTGGGCGACGCTTACCAAACCCGACACCCCACATTGTGCCAACGGCTTCGGGCGGAAGAGCGCAATTGGGAGGGTACAAGCCTTACCCTGGTGCGAGGTAATGCAAGCTAAAGACAAAATTGTCATGGCAGGGCAGACCAGGCCCTAAGCCTTGGTTGGCGACTGGTCTAGGATCGAAGCTCCGACAGGCGGACAGTTAAAGCATTGCTTTGCTGATCCGGCAACTTCTGCAGCTTGTCTTGTTCCAGATGTAGGGGTGTCACCTTTCCTCTGGAGTGAACTAGGCGGGCCGAGAGAGGGATCATGCTGCATGGGCAACACATGATCTCTATATTTTAGCCCAGGCTTTGTGCTATGGAGAGGCAATAACTCCATCCCTGGTCTTAACTGGTCTCGGAATCAAAGCGAGAGGCAACTGTTACGGGTTATAAGTCCTTGTCAGTTGGCGTAGACATGGGGCGCCACGCGTTGCCTCTGACGGTGGGAGACACCTATAGGTGTCACTGATCAGCTACCGCCCGCCTCAAGCTGGGCAGCCCCCAGCCAATTGGGTGCTGATCCGCCACAGCCTGCCTGCTTCAATGGGTGCTTGGGGCTAGGACAAAATCTGAATCGCAGGCTGTAAAACCAATGCACCAGGTTCAAACAAAAATAAAAATAGAAACCTCAAGCTACGGCTTGCAACCTGGAACGTGAGAACCATGTGTCCAGGATTTTCCACTGACTTGACCAATATTGACGATGTGAGAAAAACGGCTGTGATTGATGCCGAACTCAATCGTCTTAACATTGATATTGCTGGCCTGCAGGAGACTCGCCTCGCTGAGGAAGGGTCACTCAGGGAAAACAACTACACCTTTTTCTGGATGGGTAGAGGGCAGGCAGAAAAAAGGCAACACGGTGTGGGCTTTGCAGTGAAGAATTCGCTACTGGGAATGATTGAAATTCCAGCAGGAGGAAATGAAAGACTATTATCCCTGCGCTTTGCAACCTCTTTTGGGTTTGCCACCATTATTACTGCATATGCACCGACACTCGATTCCTCTGATGATGTGAAGGATTTGTTCTATGAGGAGTTAGACTCCGTGATCAAGGCAGTTCCAGCATCTGACTACATTTATATGCTCGGTGATTTCAATGCTCGTGTGGGCAAGGACTCAAGTTCATGGCCAGTGTGCCTTGGAAAATACAACATCGGTCGCATGAATGAAAATGGGCAAAGGCTGCTGGAGCATTGCACCAGTAATGACCTATGTATTACAAACTCTTTTTTTAAAACAAAAGAGATGCATAAGGTCACATGGAAACATCCAAGATCCGGCCATTGGCACCAGCTGGACTTCATCATCACACGGAGACAACATCTGAACCATATATCATTGACTCGTAGTTACCACAGTGCTGACTGTGATACGGATCATTCTTTGGTTGTTGCAAGGGTTAGACTGAGACCAAAGAGAATCTACACAGCTAAACACAAATCTAGCCCCAGGATTAATATTATTAATACTCATGATCCTGAAAAGTGCTTTCAGTTTCAACAGCAACTTGAAGATGCTTTCACTGATACACCAGAAAATTGTACAGTAAATGAAAAGTGGGGTCAAATTAAGGAAACTCTTTATAAAACTGCCGTAGGGGTTTACGGCACTGTGGATCATAAGAGGCAGGACTGGTTTGCGGCCAACAGCGAGACTCTGCAGCCCCTGATTGATAAAAGAAGAAAGCTCTCTTAAGAAACAAGGAAAGACCAACGCGTAACACTCTGAGTGAGCTAAGGCAAGCTAGGAAGGATGTGCAAAAGGCTGCCAGGCAGTGTGCAAATGATTATTGGATCAAGTTATGTGAGTCCATTCAAATCGCAAGTGATAAGGGAGACATAAGAAGCATGTATGAAGGAATAAAGAAAGCCTGTGGTCCAGTGATCAAAAGAGGTGCACCATTGAAAACCTTGACTGGAGAAGTCATCACTGATAAGAAACAGCAGATGGACAGATGGGTAGAGCACTATTTGGAGCTTTACTCAAGTGAGACCAAACTAGCGGATGATGCCCTCAACGCCATAGAGGCTCTACCAACTCTTGACCACCTGGACACACTTCCCACCATAACAGAAGTTAAGTGTGCTATAAATGAACTTGCATCTGGCAAGGCTCCAGGTAAGGATGGGATTCCAATAGAGGTTATCAGGAGTGGGCAAGACACACTCACTATACAGATCCACCAGCTAATAGAGCTATGCTGGCGGGAAGGACAAGTCCCACAGGATTTCAAAGATTCAAGCATCATAACACTGTACAAGAACAAGGGCGATCGGAGCGACTGCAACAACTATAGGGGTATCTCACTTCTGTGTATTGTTGGAAAAGTATTTGCCAGAATTGTTCTGCGCAGACTTCAAGTCCTAGGAGATCAAGTCTACCCCGAATCACAGTGTGGCTTTCGACAGAACCGGTCTACCACTGATATGATATTCTCATTGCGACAAATGCAAGAAAAATGCCGTGAACAGAATCAACCACTGTTTATTGCCTTCATCGACCTCACAAAGGCATTTGATTTGGTCAGTCGTGAGGGTCTGTTCAAGGCACTAAAGAAGATTGGCTGCCCACCAACTCTTCTGTCCATTGTGGAATCGTTCCACACAGGCATGAAGGGTATAATCAAGTTTGATGGTGCAACTTCTGAAGAATTTGAAATCAAGAGTGGAGTTAAGCAAGGTTGTGTACTAGCTCCCACCCTCTTTGGAATATACTTTTCACTTCTACTGAAATATGCATTTCGTGATCAGGATGGTGGTATATACATTCACTCACGCTCAGATGGCGGCCTCTACAATGCTCAGAGATTGAAGGCTAAGACCAAAATTAGGAGGGTACTGATCAGAGAGTTGCTTTTTGCAGATGATGCTGCAGTTACGACCCACTCTGAGGAAGAATTGCAATGTCTACTATCTGCATTCTCCAATGCTTGTTCTGAATTTGGTTTAACAATTAGCAAAAAGAAGACACAGATTATGTCACAAGGTGCACATGAGGTACCATCAATCTTTATTGACGACGCCGAACTAGAGATAGTAGACCATTTTACATATCTAGGATCAGTGGTAAATAGCAAATTATCCCTAGATCAGGAAATCAACATCCGGATTGGTAAGGCAGCAACAACAATGAACAGGTTAAGAAAAAGAGTCTGGGAGAACAGGAAGCTTACTGCCAAAACAAAAGTCCTTGTCTATCAAGCCTGTGTCCTTAGTACTCTTCTCTATGGCAGTGAAACCTGGACAACTTACTCACACCAAGAGAACAATTTAAACAGCTTTCATATGCGGTGTCTGCGAAGAATTCTTGGTATTAAGTGGCAAGACAAAATCACAAATACTGAAGTATTGGAAAGATCAGGTTGTGTGACAGTTTATTCCATGCTCAGTCTTCGTAGACTTAGATGGATAGGACATCTTAGGAGGATGGATGATGGTAGAATACCAAAGGATATCTTTTTTGGTGAATTACAGATGGGTAAGAGATCTCAGGGTCGGCCTCTACTACGATACAAAGATGTGTGTAAGCGGGACATGATTGATACAGGCATTGATAATGCACATTGGGAGCAAGTCGCCGCTGAACGTGTTGCATGGAGGGCAAATATCAGAAATGGAATAAAGTCAAAGTTGAACATTATTGCAGAAAAGTCACACACCAAGCGTTTGAGACGTAAGATGGTGCATGATGGTGGAAATGACCACGTGTTCACATGCACCCACTGTGAACGGACATTTACAGCGCAAATTGGCCTTATCAGTCACACTCGCTACCGCCATAGTTAAAAGTTATTATGCCTTTTTAAAGCACAAACTATCGTCTGTCAAGACGGCAAGGTGCCAATGGAGGTTAGCATAATTGTCTCCCTCCATCCATCCATTATGTTCCATGCCGATAAGCGTGGGTGGTCATGTTATGCCATCTCACTCGATCACCAGAGTCGTGGATCAGCTCCGTGTTCCTGTCTTGACCCTGCCAGATGGCCAAGCCATCCATGTATTTACTTCTCGGTCTTCCCCTTGGTCTCTTCCCTTCGATCTTGCCTGTTGTCATTAAGTTCTACAAGCCATTTCTTCTCATAATATGTCCAAAAAATTCTGACTATCTACGTCTAATGTCTTTAATCAGTTTACGATCTTCTTTGTTACTTGTAGGACTTATTCTTTGTTTTTTCTATCTGTCCGTGGTATATTGTCTCTTTCAGTGTCTGGTATTATCACAGTTTTCTCCCTCAGTCGCTGTCATGATCTCTGCCGGGGGATCTTTGTGCTGCTCATGTATAGACGGGTCTCTACTGTCTACCAGCTGAGTCGGCGACGCTAGTACGTTTTCTGATTGTCAAAGCGTTATACACCACTGGCTACGCTGATCAATCAGGCGAGACGGCCACATTGTTTTCAAATTGTCAAATGGGATTAAGCATACAACTCTGGCGATAAATAATGAATGTAGCTTGAATTGAAATAGCAAGGCAGTATAAGAATGGAAAATTCACTTGTGTATTGAATCGGTTTAAGGCGGGTTAAGCGTACATGTCATTGTTAACTGAAGTCAACTAAACAAAACTACTATCCTAAAAATTAAAGAAAGTAGGTCGTAAGAAATGGATTATCAAAGACACAGTATGACTAATGGAAACAAGAAGACGCAATAAAAAGAATCCTGACAAATATGGAGAGATTCCCAGAAAAATCAGAATATTGTGTCTGGAGGCAAAGGAAGTGTGGCATTTGAAAAACTAAATAGAACTTGAAAAACAACTCAACAGTACAAAGACTATATTAATGCACTAAAGAATTCAGGAGCTTACTAATAAAAGAACACGTACATATGTAGAGTGCCTGAAAACAAATGACAAAAATGTCATGATGGAAACAGAGCATATTTTGCATGCATGGTCAGATTATGTGAAAAATGTGCATGACGATACGAGAGAATAATAGTGATATATTTGAAATAATAATATGGTCCAGTCAGGTCTTAGTCAGATATGACTGAGCTACCGTATAACAGTAGACGGTACTACCTGGTTTCTGTTAGCGCCGAACGTTGGGCGGCGCTTACCAAACCCGACACCCCACATTGTGCCAACGGCTTCGGGCGGAAGAGCGCAATTGGGAGGGTACAAGCCTTACCCTGGTGCGAGGAAATGCAAGCTAAAGACAAAATTGTCATGGCAGGGCAGACCAGGCCCTAAGCCTTGGTTGGCGACTGGTCTAGGATCGAAGCTCCGACAGGCGGACAGTTAGAGCATTGCTTTGCTGATCCGGCAGCTTCTGCAGCTTGTCTTGTTCCAGATGTAGGGGTGTTACCTTTCCTCTGGAGTGAACTAGGCAGGCCGAGAGAGGGATCATGCTGCATGGGCAACACATGATCTCTATATTTTAGCCCAGGCTTTGTGCTATGGAGAGGCAATAACTCCATCCCTGGTCTTAACTGGTCTC
This sequence comes from Cepaea nemoralis, assembly GCA_014155875.1. Lineage (NCBI taxonomy): Eukaryota > Metazoa > Mollusca > Gastropoda > Stylommatophora > Helicidae > Cepaea > Cepaea nemoralis. The sequence goes on along the minus strand of JACEFZ010000032.1, from coordinate 2,756 downwards.
GGAATCAAAGCGAGAGGCAACTGTTACGGGTTATAAGTCCTTGTCAGTTGGCGTAGACATGGGGCGCCACGCGTTGCCTCTGACGGTGGGAGACACCTATAGGTGTCACTGATCAGCTACCGCCCGCCTCAAGCTGGGCAGCCCCCAGCCAATTGGGTGCTGATCCGCCACAGCCTGCCTGCTTCAATGGGTGCTTGGGGCTAGGACAAAATCTGAATCGCAGGCTGTAAAACCAATGCACCAGGTACAAACAAAAATAAAAATAGAAACCTCAAGCTACGGCTTGCAACCTGGAACGTGAGAACCATGTGTCCAGGATTTTCCACTGACTTGACCAATATTGACGATGTGAGAAAAACGGCTGTGATTGATGCCGAACTCAATCGTCTTAACATTGATATTGCTGGCCTGCAGGAGACTCGCCTCGCTGAGGAAGGGTCACTCAGGGAAAACAACTACACCTTTTTCTGGAAGGGTAGAGGGCAGGCAGAAAAAAGGCAACACGGTGTGGGCTTTGCAGTGAAGAATTCGCTACTGGGAATGATTGAAATTCCAGCAGGAGGAAATGAAAGACTATTATCCCTGCGCTTGGCAACCTCTTGTGGGTTTGCCACCATTATTACTGCATATGCACCGACACTCGATTCCTCTGATGATGTGAAGGATTTGTTCTATGAGGAGTTAGACTCCGTGATCAAGGCAGTTCCAAAATCTGACTACATTTATATGCTCGGTGATTTCAATGCTCGTGTGGGCAAGGACTCGAGTTCATGGCCAGTGTGCCTTGGAAAATACAACATCGGTCGCATGAATGAAAATGGGCAAAGGCTGCTGGAGCATTGCACCAGTAATGACCTATGTATTACAAACTCTTTTTTTAAAACAAAAGAGATGCATAAGGTCACATGGAAACATCCAAGATCCGGCCATTGGCACCAGCTGGACTTCATCATCACACGGAGACAACATCTGAACCATATATCATTGACTCGTAGTTACCACAGTGCTGACTGTGATACGGATCATTCTTTGATTGTTGCAAGGGTTAGACTGAGACCAAAGAGAATCTACACAGCTAAACTCAAATCTAGCCCCAGGATTAATATTATTAACACTCATGATCCTGAAAAGTGCTTTCAGTTTCAACAGCAACTTGAAGACGCTTTCACTGATACACCAGAAAATTGTACAGTAAATGAAAAGTGGGGTCAAATTAAGGAAACTCTTTATAAAACTGCCGTAGGGGTTTACGGCACTGTGGATCATAAGAGGCAGGACTGGTTTGCGGCCAACAGCGAGACTCTGCAGCCCTTGATTGATAAGAAGAAGAAAGCTCTCTTAAGAAACAAGGAAAGACCAACGCGTAACACTCTGAGTGAGCTAAGGCAAGCTAGGAAGGATGTGCAAAAGGCTGCCAGGCAGTGTGCAAATGATTATTGGATCAAGTTATGTGAGTCCATTCAAATCGCAAGTGATAAGGGAGACATAAGAAGCATGTATGAAGGAATAAAGAAAGCCTGTGGTCCAGTGATCAAAAGAAGTGCACCATTGAAAACCTTGACTGGAGAAATCATCACTGATAAGAAACAGCAGATGGACAGATGGGTAGAGCACTATTTGGAGCTTTACTCAAGTGAGACCAAACTAGCGGATGATGCCCTCAACGCCATAGAGGCTCTACCAACTCTTGACCACCTGGACACACTTCCCACCATAACAGAAGTTAAGTGTGCTATAAATGAACTTGCATCTGGCAAGGCTCCAGGTAAGGATGGGATTCCAATAGAGGTTATCAGGAGTGGGCAAGACACACTCACTATACAGATCCACCAGCTAATAGAGCTATGCTGGCGTGAAGGACAAGTCCCACAGGATTTCAAAGATTCAAGCATCATAACACTGTACAAGAACAAGGGCGATCGGAGCGACTGCAACAACTATAGGGGTATCTCACTTCTGTGTATTGTTGGAAAAGTATTTGCCAGAATTGTTCTGCGCAGACTTCAAGTCCTAGGAGATCAAGTCTACCCCGAATCACAGTGTGGCTTTCGACAGAACCGGTCTACCACTGATATGATATTCTCATTGCGACAAATGCAAGAAAAATGCCGTGAACAGAATCAACCACTGTTTATTGCCTTCATCGACCTCACAAAGGCATTTGATTTGGTCAGTCGTGAGGGTCTGTTCAAGGCACTAAAGAAGATTGGCTGCCCACCAACTCTTCTGTCCATTGTGGAATCGTTCCACACAGGCATGAAGGGTATAATCAAGTTTGATGGTGCAACTTCTGAAGAATTTGAAATCAAGAGTGGAGTTAAGCAAGGTTGTGTACTAGCTCCCACCCTCTTTGGAATATACTTTTCACTTCTACTGAAATATGCATTTCGTGATCAGGATGGTGGTATATACATTCACTCACGCTCAGATGGCGGCCTCTACAATGCTCAGAGATTGAAGGCTAAGACCAAAATTAGGAGGGTACTGATCAGAGAGTTGCTTTTTGCAGATGATGCTGCAGTTACGACCCACTCTGAGGAAGAATTGCAATGTCTACTATCTGCATTCTCCAATGCTTGTTCTGAATTTGGTTTAACAATTAGCAAAAAGAAGACACAGATTATGTCACAAGGTGCACATGGGGTACCATCAATCTTTATTGACGACGCCGAACAGAATAGAGAAAAAAGGTAGGGAAAAAAAATTTTAACAAAAAAAATCCTTTTGGGAAAAAAAACAAAAAAAAATTGGGGAAA
>JACEFZ010000030.1:0-95714 GCA_014155875.1 Cepaea nemoralis | reverse complement strand
GATTTTTTTTCCTTCAGTATGTCCAGTCCATTACATGTTGTCTTCAGTATGGTCAGTTCATGACATGTATTTTGGTCTGCCTGTGTGTGAATGACTGATTGAATTCTTGATTGTTTTCTTGATTGATTGATTTGGGCGTCAGTTTATTCGGTGAAATTGTATTTTCTGTTTATATCTTCGTGTTTCACGCCACGTTTTCGAGTAGAAAATGTAATTTACGGCCATACTTTGCCCGTGTTAGCCAATCATAAACTCGGTGACAAGATGTCTATAGCAGTTATCCAGTCATTAAACTTGACTATACTTCGTCCATAGAAACCAGCCAATCATAAACACGGATATGTGTAATCAACAGCAACTAGCTTATCTTAAGACTTGGTTAAACTATGTCTGTATAAACCAGCCAATCACTACACTCGCCTATACTATGCGTATAGCAACTAACCAATCACTACACTCGCCTATACATGCGTATAGAAAACTAACCAATCATACACTCGCTATACTTTTGAATGCAACAACCAATCACTACACTCGCCTATCCTATGCGTATAGCAACTAACCAATCACTACACTCGCCTATACTATATCGTAATAGCAATCTAACCAATCACTACACTCGGCTATACTATATGTAATGCAACTAACCAATCACTACACTCGCCTATACTATGCGTATAGCAACTAACCAATCACTACACTCGCCTATACTATGCGTATAGCAACTAACCAATCACTACACTCGCCTATACTATGCGTATAGGAACTAACCAATCACTACACTCGCCTATACTATGCGTATAGCAACTAACCAATCACTACACTCGCCTATACTATGCGTATAGCAACTAACCAATCACTACACTCGCCTATACTATGCGTATAGCAACTAACCAATCACTACACTCGGCTATACTATCTGTAATGCAACTAACCAATCACTACACTCGCCTATACTATGCGTATAGCAACTAACCAATCACTACACTCGCCTATACTATGCGTATAGCAACTAACCAATCACTACACTCGCCTATACTATGCGTATAGCAACTAACCAATCACTACACTCGCCTATACTATGCGTATAGCAACTAACCAATCACTACACTCGCCTATACTATGCGTATAGGAACTAACCAATCACTACACTCGCCTATACTATGCGTATAGCAACTAACCAATCACTACACTCGGCTATACTATATGTAATGCAACTAACCAATCACTACACTCGCCTATACTATGCGTATAGCAACTAACCAATCACTACACTCGGCGGCTATACTATATGTAATGCAACTAACCAATCACTACACTCGACTATACTATGCGTATAGCAACTAACCAATCACTACACTCGCCTGTACTATGCGTATAGCAACTAACCAATCACTGAGTCCAGTTATCTTTTCTCTGCAGCCACTAACAACAGGCCTGAAAATGTTGAGATAGATGGGGCAGCAACATGTATCACTTTACAGACAGAGCTATCCTTGGGGCAGCAACATGTATCACTTTACAGACAGAGGTATCATTGGGGCAGCAGCATGTATCACTTTACAGACAGAGCTATCCTTGGGGCAGCAACATGTATCACTTTACAAACAGAGCTATCATTGGGGCAGCAGCATGTATCACTTTACAGACAGAGCTATCCTTGGAGCAGCAACATGTATCACTTTACAGACAGAGGTATCATTGGGGCAGCAGCATGTATCACTTTACAGACAGAGCTATCCTTGGGCAGCAGAATGTATCACTTTACAGACAGAGCTATCCATGGGGCAGCAGCATGTATCACTTTACAGACAGAGCTATCCTTGGGGCAGCAACATGTATCACTTTACAGACAGTGCTATCCTTGGGAGCAACATTTCACTTTACAGACAGAGGTATCCTGGGCAGCAACATGTATCACTTTACGACAGAGTACCCTTGGGCAGCAGCATGTATCACTTTACAGACAGAGGTATCATGGGCAGGCATGTATCACTTTACAGACAGAGGTACCCTTTGGGGGCAGCAGCATGTATCACTTTCAGACAGTGCTACCCTTTGGGGGAAGCAACATTTTATCACTTTACAGACAGAGGTATCATTGGGGCAGCAGCATGTATCACTTTACAGACAGAGGTATCCTTGGGGCAGCAACATGTATCACTTTACAGACAGTGCTATCCTTGGGGAAGCAACATGTATCACTTTACAGACAGTGCTATCCTTGGGCAGCAACATGTATCACTTTACAGTCAGAGGTATCCTTGGGCAGCAGCATGTATCACTTTACAGACAGAGGTATCATTGGGGCAGCAGCATGTATCACTTTACAGACAGAGGTATCCTTGGGGCAGCAACATGTATCACGTTACAGACAGTGCTATCCTTGGGGAAGCAACATGTATCACTTTACAGACAGAGCTATCCTTGGGCAGCAGCATGTATCACTTTACAGACAGAGGTACCCTTTGGGGGCAGCAACAGTATCACTTTAGACAGTGCTACCCTTGGGCAGCAGCATGTATCACTTTACAGACAGTGCTATCCTTGGGGAAGCAACATGTATCACTTTACAGACAGAGCTATCCTTGGGCAGCAACATGTATCACTTTACACACAGAGCTATCCTTGGGGCAGCAGCATGTATCACTTTACAGACAGAGCTATCCTTGGGCAGCAACATGTATCACTTTACACACAGAGCTATCCTTGGGGCAGCAGCATGTATCACTTTACAGACAGTGCTATCCTTGGGGAAGCAACATGTATCACTTTACACACAGAGCTATCCTTGGGCAGCAACATGTATCACTTTACAGACAGTGCTATCCTTGGGCAGCAACATGTATCACTTTACAGACAGTGCTATCCTTGGGCAGCAACATGTATCACTTTACACACAGAGCTATCCTTGGGCAGCAACATGTATCACTTTACAGACAGTGCTATCCTTGGGGAAGCAACATGTATCACTTTACAGACAGTGCTATCCTTGGGGAAGCAACATGTATCACTTTACAGACAGAGCTATCCTTAGGACACACACCGCCAGCCGCATCGAATGCCAGGAGAAATGTTGTGTATCTGATACACGGGACATAACTCATTAACCAGATCCAACAACTGGAGAAATGCTGTGTATCTGATACACGGGACATAACTCATTAACCAGATCCAACAACTGGAGAAATGTTGTGTATCAGAGACCCGGGACATAACTCAGTAACCAGATCCAACAACTGGAGAAATGCTGTGTATCAGAGACACGGGACATAACTCAGTAACCAGATCCAACAACTGGAGAAATGTTGTGTATCTGATACACGGGACATAACTCATTAACCAGATCCAACAACTGGAGAAATGCTGTGTATCTGATACACGGGACATAACTCAGTAACCAGATCCAACAACTGGAGAAATGTTGTGTATCTGATACACGGGACATAACTCATTAACCAGATCCAACAACTGGAGAAATGTTGTGTATCAGAGACACGGGACATAACTCATTAACCAGATCCAACAACTGGAGAAATGCTGTGTATCTGAGACACTGAGACACGGGACATAACTCATTAACCAGGTCCAACAACTGGAGAAATGCTGTGTATCTGAGACACTGAGACACGGGACATAACTCATTAACTAAGTCCAATAACCGGGAAAGAGTTCAGCTACATTGTCTGCGATGCCGTTGTGAGACAGCAGTCACGTGACTGCGGCACCAGGCTGAGATATCTATCACGTTCGGTCTACGCCAGGCCCGGGCCATGTGCACGAGAGGGCGCGTGCATGCAAACTTGTGTCGATAATAGAGGGCGCCAAAAGGTCACCGAGTGCGCCAGTAAACACGTGGTCGGGACAACAAATATGGCGGCTCGTGGATTGTATTTCCGGACCACGATTTGATTTATGACTATCCTGTGCCACGTAGTCTGGCGGGGAATGTGTTTCTATGGTCATAGTATTCTTACGACAGATTATAATCTCACAGAGAGAGGGAGAGAGAGAGAGAGAGAGAGAGAGGAGAGAGAGAGAGAGAGAGAGAGAGAGAGAGAGAGAGAGAGAGAGAGAGAGAGAGAGAGAGAGAGAGATACGGGGAGAAAGAGAGACGGGAGAGAACACTGAAAGACAGACCAAGGATAGAGATAAGACAGATACAGAGAGATGGAGGGAGAGACAGAGAGACAGAGAGACAGAGAGACAGAGATATTAAGATATATACATAGTTACAGAAAGAGAGAGACATAAAGAGACAGACAGGCAGAGAAACAAACAGACAGTGTCTATGCTCTCAAACTTCTTTACGATGCGAGTCAGGAGTTAAAACACACGAAGCAAATGTGAGTGTAGACGTGTGTGTGTGTGTGTGTGTGTGTGTGTGTGTGTGTGTGTGTGTGTGTGTGTGTAGACAGGTGTGTGTAGACAGGTGTGTGTAGACAGGTATGTGTAGACAGGTGTGTGTAGACAGGTGTGTGTAGATAGGTGTGTGTAAACAGGTGTGTGTAGACACATATGTGTCGACAGGTGTGTGTAGACAGGTATGTGTAGACAGATGTGTGTAGACAGATGTGTGTAGACAGGTGTGTGTAGACACCTATGTGTAGACAGGTGTGTGTAGACAGGTGTGTGTAGACAGGTGTGTGTAGACAGGTGTGTGTAGACAGCTATGTGTAGACAGCTATGTGTAGACAGCTATGTGTAGACAGCTATGTGTAGACAGGTGTGTGTCAGCAGGTGTGTGTAGACAGCTGTGGGTAGACAAGTGTGTGTAGACAGCTGTGTGTCAGCAGGTGTGTGTAGACAGCTGTGTGTCAGCAGGTGTGTGTAGACAGCTGTGGGTAGACAAGTGTGTGTAGACAGCTGTGTGTAGACAGGTGTGTGTCGACAGGTGTGTGTAGACAGATGTATGTAGACATGTGTGTGTAGACAGGTGTGTGTCAGCATGAAAGTGTAGACAGCTGTGTGTGGACCGCTATGTGTAGAAGGTGTGTGTAGACAGGTTTGTGAGACAGCTTTGTATAGACAGATGTGCGTGAACAGCTCTGTGTAGACAGGTGTCTGTAGACAGGTGTGTGTAGACAGGTATATATAGACAGGTGTGTGTCAACAGGTATGTGTGTCTGAATGTGTGTGTGTATACATGTCTGTGTAGATAGGTGTTTATTGCCACGTGTATGTTTGTCAGCATGTGTGTATACAGGTGTGTGTTAAGACAGGTGTGTGTGTCACCAGGTGTGTGTGGACAGGTGTGTGTCAACAGGTGTGTGTCAGCAGGCATGTGTAGACAGGAATGTGTAGACAGGTGTTTGAAAAAGTGTACCTGTGTAGACAGGTGGGAGTAGACATGTGTGTAGACAGGTGTGTGTGTCACCATGTGTGTGTGTGTCTCCATGTGTGTGTGTGTGTCACCATGTGTGTGTCACCATGTGTGTGTGTCACCATGTGTGTATGTGGGTGTCACTATGTGCGTGTGTCACCATGTGTGTGTGTCACCATGTGTATGTGTCACCAGGTGTGTGTGTCACCAGGTGTGTATTCCACCATGTGTGTGTGTGACCAGGTGTGTGTGTCTCCAGGTGTGTGTGTGTGTGTCACCATGTGTGTGTGTGTGTCACCAGGTGTGTGTGTCACCAGGTGTGTGTGTCACCATGTTTCTGTGGGTGTCACCATGTATGGGTGTGTGTATCACCATGTGTGTGTGTCACTAGGTGTGTGTGTCACCATGTGTGTGTGTGTGTGTGTGTCCAGGTATGTGTGTCACCAGGTGTGTGTGTCACCAGGTGTGTGTATGTCACCATGTGTGTGTGTCACTAGGTGTGTGTGTCACTAGGTGTGTGTGTCACCATGTGTGTGTGTGTCTCCAGGTGTGTGTGTCACCTGGTGTGTGTGTCACCAGGTGTGTGTGTCATCATGTGTGTGTGTCTCAAGGTGTGTGTGTGTGTGTGTCACCAGGTGTGTGTGTCACCAGGTGTGTGTGTGTCTCCAGGTGTGTGTATCAGCAGGTGTGTGTGTCTCCAGGTGTGTGCGTATCCGGGTGTGTGTATCAGCAGGTGTATCAGCAGGTGTGTGTGTCTCCAGGTATGTGTGTCACCAGGTGTGTGTGTATCCGGGTGTGTGTATCAGCAGGTGTGTGTGTATCAGCAGGTGTGTGTCTCCAGGTATGTGTGTCACCAGGTGTGTGTGTATCCGGGTGTGTGTATCAGCAGGTGTGTGTGTATCAGCAGGTGTGTGTGTATCAGCAGGTGTGTGTGTATCATCAGGAGGTGTTTGTATCAGCAGGTGTATCAGCAGGTGTGTGTGTCTCCAGGTATGTGTGTCACCAGGTGTGTGTGTATCCGGATGTGTGTATCAGCAGGTGTGTGTGTATCAGCAGGTGTGTTCGTCACCAGATGTGTGTGTATCAGCAGGTGTGTGTGTCAACAGGTGTGTGTGTCACCAGGTGTGTGTGTCCAGATGTGTGTGTCACCAGGTGTGTGTGTCATCATGTGTGTGTGTGTGTCCAGGTGTGTGTGTGTGTCACCAGGTGTGTGTGTCACCGGGTGTGTATGTATCCGGGTATGTGTATCAGCAGGTGTGTGTGTGTCGTCAGGTTGTGTCACCAGGTGTGTATGTATCCGGGTGTGTGTGTCAGCAGGTGTGTGTGTATCAGCAGGTGTGTGTGTATCAGCAGGTGTGTGTGTATCCGGGTGTGTGTATCAGCAGGTGTGTGTATCAGCAGGTGTGTGTGTATCAGCAGGTGTGTGTGTATCCGTGTGTGTGTATCAGCAGGTGTGTGTATCAGCAGGTGTGGTGTATCAGCAGGTGTGTGTATCAGCAGGTGTGTGTATCAGCAGGTGTGTGTATTAGCAGGTGTGTGTGTATCAGTAGGTGTGTGTATCAGCAGGTGTGTGTGTATCAGCAGGTGTGTGTATCAGCAGGTGTGTGTATCAGCAGGTGTGTGTATCAGTAGGTGTGTGTGTATCAGCAGGTGTGTATGTATCCGGTGTGTGTATCAGCAGGTGTGTGTGTGTCGCCAGGTTGTGTCACCAGGTGTGTATGTATCCGAGTGTGTGTATCAGCAGGTGTGTGTATCAGCAGGTGTGTGTATCAGCAGGTGTGTGTGTATCAGCAGGTGTGTATGTATCCGGGTGTGTGTATCAGCAGGTGTGTGTATCAGCAGGTGTGTGTATCAGCAGGTGTGTGTGTGTGTCAGCAGGTGTGTATGTATCCGGGTGTGTGTATCAGCAGGTGTGTGTATCAGCAGGTGTGTGTATCAGCAGGTGTGTGTGTGTATCAGCAGGTGTGTGTGTGTATCAGCAGGTGTGTGTATCAGTAGGTGTGTGTATCAGCAGGTGTGTGTGTATCAGCAGGTGTGTGTGTCAGCAGGTGTTTGTATCAGCAGGTGTGTGTATCAGTAGGTGTGTGTGTACCAGCAGGTGTGTGTGTATCAGCAGGTGTGTGTATCAGCAGGTGTGTGTATCAGCAGGTGTGTGTATCACCAGGTGTGTGTGTATCAGCAAGTGTGTGTATCAGCAGGTGTGTGTATCACCAGGTGTGTGTGTATCAGCAAGTGTGTGTATCAGCAGGTGTGTGTATCAGCAGGTGTGTGTATCAGCAGGTGTGTGTATCAGTAGGTGTGTGTATCAGCAGGTGTGTGTATCAGTAGGTGTGTGTATCAGTAGGTGTGTGTGTGTCAGCAGGTGTGTGTGTATCAGCAGGTGTGTGTATCAGCAGGTGTATGTACCAGCAGGTGTGTGTATCAGTAGGTGTGTGTGTATCAGCAGGTGTGTGTGTATCAGCAGGTGTGTGTATCAGCAGGTGTGTGTATCAGCAGGTGTGTGTATCAGCAGGTGTGTGTGTACAGTAGGTGTGTGTATCAGCAGGTGTGTGTGTATCAGCGGGGTGTGTGTATCAGCAGGTGTGTGTATCAGCAGGTGTGTGTATCAGCAGGTGTGTGTATCAGTAGGTGGGTGTGTATCAGCAGGTGTGTGTATCAGTAGGTGTGTGTATAAGCAGCTGTGTGTATCAGCAGGTGTGTGTATCAGCAGGTGTGTGTATCAGTAGGTGTGTGTATCAGCAGGTGTGTGTGTATCAGCAGGTGTGTATGTATCCGGGTGTGTGTATCAGCAGGTGTGTGTGTGTGTGTATCAGTAGGTGTGTGTATCAGCAGGTGTGTGTATCAGCAGGTGTGTGTATCAGTAGGTGTGTGTATCCGTAGGTGTGTGTATCAGCAGGTGTGTGTATCAGTAGGTGTGTGTATCACCAGGTGTGTGTATCAGCAGGTGTGTGTATCAGCAGGTGTGTGTGTATTAGCAGGTGTGTGTGTTTTGCAGGTGGTGTGTATTACATGTGTGTGTGGTATCAGCAGGTGTTTGGTATCAGTAGTGTGTGTATCACCAGGTGTGTGTATCAGCAGGTGTGTGTGTATTAGCAGGTGTGTGTGTATCAGTAGGTGTGTGTATCACCAGGTGTGTGTATCAGCAGGTGTGTATGTATCCGGGTGTGTGTATCAGCAGGTGTGTGTGTCACCAGGTGTGTGTGTGTGTGTCAGCAGGTGTGTGTGTATCAGCAGGTGTGTGTATCAGCAGGTGTGTGTGTCACCAGGTGTGTATGTATCAGTAGGTGTGTGTGTCACCAGGTGTGTGTATCAGCAGGTGTGTGTGTCACCAGGTGTGTATGTATCAGTAGGTGTGTGTGTCACCAGGTGTGTATTATCGTAGGTTGTGTGTGTCACCAGGTGTGTGTATCAGTAGGTGTGTGTGTCACCAGGTGTGTATGTATCAGTAGGTGTGTGTGTCACCAGGTGTGTATGTATCAGTAGGTGTGTGTGTCACCAGGTGTGTATGTATCAGTAGGTGTGTGTGTCACCAGGTGTGTATGTATCAGTAGGTGTGTGTGTCACCAGGTGTGTATGTATCAGTAGGTGTGTATGTATCAGCAGGTGTGTATGTATCAGTAGGTGTGTGTGTCACCAGGTGTGTATGTATCAGTAGGTGTGTGTGTCACCAGGTGTGTATGTATCAGTAGGTGTGTGTGTCACCAGGTGTGTATGTATCAGTAGGTGTGTGTGTCACCAGATGTGTTTGTGTATCTCCAGGTGTGTGTGTCACCAGGTGTGTGTGTGTATCAGCGGGTGTATGTATCAGCAGGTGTATGTATCAGCAGGTGTATGTATCAGCAGGTGTATGTATCAGCAGGTGTATGTATCAGCAGGTGTGTGTATCAGCAGGTGTATGTATCAGTAGGTGTGTGTATCAGCAGGTGTATGTATCAGCAGGTGTGTGTATCAGCAGGTGTGTGTATCAGCAGGTGTGTATGTATCAGCAGGTGTGTGTATCAGCAGTGATTGTCTTCTGCGATCGCTATGTTTTCACCGCCAAATACTTTCACAATGTTTTCTTTCACTCAATTAAAAGAAAGAAAGAAAGAAAGAAAGAAAGAAAGAAAGAAAGAAAGAAAGAAAGAAAGAACATACTTTAACTTAATAGAGAAATAACGATTTACATAGCGATTTCAGCGGAGAACAGGAGTGAACACACACACACATAACACACACACACACACACACACACACACACACACATCAAACAGAAGACGTAAATACAAACACAGACATCAAACAGAAGACATGAATACAAACATAGACAACAAACAGAAGACATAAATACAAACACAAACACAGACATCAAACAGAAGACATAAATACAAACACAGACATCAAACAGAAGACATAAATACAAACACAGACATCAAACAGAAGACATACATACAAACACAGACATCAAACAGAAGACAGAAATACAAACTCAGACATCAAACAGGAGACATAAATACAAACTCAGACATCAAACAGAAGACATAAATACAAACTCAGACATCAAACAGAAGACATAAATACAAACACAGACATCAAACAGAAGACAGAAATACAAACACAGACATCAAACAGAAGACATAAATACAAACACAGACATCAAACAGTAGACATAAACAAACTCAGACATAAAACAGAAGACAGATACAACTCAAAACATCAAACAGAAGACATAAATACAAACATAGACATCAAACAGAAGACAGAAATACAAACACAGAAATCAAACAGAAGACATAAATACAAACACAGACATCAAACAGAAGACATAAATACAAACACAGACATCAAACAGTAGACATAAATACAAACATAGACATCAAACAGAAGACAGAAATACAAACTCAGACATCAAACAGAAGACATAAATACAAACATAGACATCAAACAGAAGACATAAATACAAACACAGACATCAAACAGAAGACATACATACAAACACAGACATCAAACAGAAGACATAAATACAAACTCAGACATCAAACAGAAGACATAAATACAAACACAGACATCAAACAGAAGACATAAATACAAACACAGACATCAAACAGAAGACATACATACAAACATAGACATCAAACAGAAGACATACATACAAACACAGACATCAAACAGAAGACATAAATACAAACATAGACAACAAACAGAAGACATAAATACAAACTCAGACATCAAACAGAAGACATAAATACAAACTCAGACATCAAACAGAAGACATAAATACAAACACAGACATCAAACAGAAGACATAAATACAAACACAGACATCAAACAGAAGATATACATACAAACATAGACATCAAACAGAAGACATGCATACAAACACAGACATCAAACAGAAGACAGAAATACAAACTCAGACATCAAACAGAAGACATAAATACAAACACAGACATCAAACAGAAGACATAAATACAAACACAGACATCAACCAGAAGACAGAAATACAAACATAGACATCAAACAGAAGACATAAATACAAACACAGACATCAAACAGAAGATATAAATACAAACATAGACATCAAACAGAAGACATAAATACAAACACAGACATCAACCAGACGACATAAATACAAACATAGACATCAAAAAGAAGACATAAATACAAACACAGACATCAACCAGCAGACAGAAATACAAACACAGACATCAAACAGAAGACATAAATACAAACACAGACATCAAACAGAAGACATAAATACAAACAAAAGACCTAAAACAGAAGACATAAATACAAACACAGACACAAACAGAAGACAAAAATACAAACATAGACATCAAACAGAAGACATAAATACAAACTCAGACATCAACGAAGACATAAATACAAACACAGACATCAAACAGAAGACATAAATACAACTCAGACATCAATAGAAGACAAAAATACAAACACAGACATCAAACGAAGACATAATACAAACACAGACATCAAACAAAAGACTACATACAAATATAGACATCAAACAGAAGACATACATACAAACACAGACATCAAACAGAAGACATAAATACAAACATAGACAACAAACAGAAGACATAAATACAAACTCAGACATCAAACAGAAGACATAAATACAAACTCAGACATCAAACAGAAGACATAAATACAAACACAGACATCAAAGACATAAATACAAACACAGACATCAAACAGAAGACATACATACAAACATAGCCATAAAACAGAAGACATGCATACAACACAGACATCAAACAGAAGACAGAAATACAAACTCAGACATCAAAACAGAAGACATAAATACAAACACAGACATCAAAAAGAAGACATAAATACAACACAGACATCAACCAGAAGACAAAAATACAAACACAGACATCAACCAGAAGACATAAATAAAAACACGAACATTAACCAGAAGACATAAATAAAAAACACAGACATCAAAAAGACATAATACAACACAGACATCAACAGAAGACATACATACAAACATAGACATCAAACAGAAGACATGCATACAAACACAGACATCAAACAGAAGACATACATACAAACATAGACATCAAACAGAAGACATAAATACAAACTCAGACATCAAACAGAAGACATAAATACAAACACAGACATCAACCAGTAGACATAAATACAAACATAGACATCAAACAGAAGACATGCATACAAACACAGACATCAAACAGAAGACATACATACAAACATAGACATCAAACAGAAGACATAAATACAAACACAGACATCAAACAGAAGACATAAATACAAACACAGACATCAAACAGAAGACATACATACAAACATAGACATCAAACAGAAGACATACATACAAACATAGACATCAAACAGAAGACATACATACAAACACAGACATTAACCAGAAGAGATGAACACAACCAGATAGGAAAAAGTGGCGGGGTGTTGATGGTGATGGGGTGTTGATGGTAGTGGGGTGTTGATGGTAGTGGGGTGTTGATGGTAGTGGGGTGTTGAAGGTAGTGGGGTGTTGATGGTAGTGGGGTGTTGATGGTAGTGGGGTGTTGATGGTGGTGGGGTGTTGATGGTAGTGGGGTGTTGATGGTGGTGGGGTGTTGATGGTGGTGGTGTGTTGATGGTAGTGGGGTGTTGATGGTGGTGGGGTGGTGGCGAGTTGAGACTATGTAACCCAGTGCTCCGTCTAATCTAGTGATATCTGTATGTAACAATATTTGACTCAGTGCTCCGTCTAGTGTAGTGATATCTGTATGTAACAATATTTGACTCAGTGCTCCGTCTAGTGTAGTGATATCTGTATGTAACAATATTTGACTCAGTGCTCCGTCTAGTGTAGTGATATCTGTATGTAACAATATTTGACTCAGTGCTCCGTCTAGTCTAGTGATATCTGTATGTAACAATATTTGACTCAGTGCTCCGTCTAGTCTAGTGATATCTGTATGTAACAATATTTGACTCAGTGCTCCGTTTAATGTGTTGATATCTGTATGTAACAATATTTGACCCAGTGCTTCATCTAGTCTAGTGATATCTGTATGTAACAATATTTGACCCAGTGCTCCGTCTAACCTAGTGGTATCTGTATGTAACAATATGTGACCGTTTTCCGTCTAGTGTAGTGATATCCAGGTTAAGAAGTGTCTGACCCAGTGCTCCGCCCGGGCCGTTGACCGCACTCTACCAGAAAACCCATTTGCATGTTGTATTCAGCGAAATGAGGCTCATGTGTGGACGATCACATTTGACAACCACCAGCCCACGGAAGTTTCCGGCAAAAATAAACAAAATCGATATGTTAGAGGCCAAGAAGTAAACACAGAACATACATGCCAGCTGCAGATGAGGGTCCCGCTCGTAAATTATCTCAAGTGTCTGTCGCTCGCGCTGTGCGTTTTGTCGTCTTGTAGATATCAGAGCCCGTAATAGCCTGGGCTGTGAGGCTTGCCTGCGATAACTGGTGTATCTGTGAGCAGAGGTAGATCAGCTAGCGTATCTGTGTGCCTGACTCCAAGCTCCGTGGGCAGAGATAACTGGTGTATCTGTGAGCAGAGGTGGAGCAGTTAGCGTATCTGAGGGTCTGACTCCCAGCCTCGCGTGGGCAGAGATAACCAGCCTATATGAGTGTGAGTACACCAGGCACGGACAGAAGGCGCAACACACTTCAGTCACATGTAAGCAAAACTTCAGTCAGGTGTAACCAACACTTCAGTCAGATGTAACCAACACTTCAGTCAGGTGTAACCAACACTTCAGTCAGATGTAACCAACACTTCAGTCCGGTGTAACCAAGACTTCAGTCCGGTGTAACCAACACTTCAGTCAGATGTAACCAAGACTTCAGTCAGATGTAACCAACACTTCAGTCAGATGTAACCAATACTTCAGTCAGGTGTAACCAACACTTCAGTCAGATGTAACCAACACTTCAGTCAGATGTAACCAACACTTCAGTCAGGTGTAACCAAGACTTCAGTCCGGTGTAACCAATACTTCAGTCCGGTGTAACCAATACTTCAGTCAGATGTAACCAACACTTCAGTCAGATGTAACCAACACTTCAGTCAGATGTAACCAACACTTCAGTCAGATGTAACCAACACTTCAGTCAGATGTAACCGACACTTCAGTCAGGTGTAACCGACACTTCAGTCAGGTGTAACCAACACTTCAGTCAGGTGTAACCAACACTTCAGTCAGATGTAACCAACACTTCAGTCAGGTGTAACCAACACTTCAGTCAGATGTAACCAACACTTCAGTCAGGTGTAACCAACACTTCAGTCAGGTGTAACCAAGACTTCAGTCCGGTGTAACCAACACTTCAGTCAGATGTAACCAACACTTCAGTCAGATGTAACCAACACTTCAGTCAGGTGTAACCAATACTTCAGTCAGGTGTAACCAATACTTCAGTCAGATGTAACCAATACTTCAGTCAGATGTAACCAACACTTCAGTCAGGTGTAACCAACACTTCAGTCAGATGTAACCAACACTTCAGTCAGATGTAACCAACACTTCAGTCAGGTGTAACCAACACTTCAGTCAAGTGTAACCAACACTTCAGTCAGGTGTAACCAACATGGGGTGTGAGTACATCAGGCACGGACAGCAGCATACTTCAGTCAGATGTAAGCAACACTTCAGTCAGGTGTAACCAACACTTCAGTCAGGTGTAACCAACATGGAGTGTCTTACTGCAGAACGTGTACCCGCTGGGGACAGTGTGTACAGACATTTAGCACGGACAATCTAGTACTGGGTCAGATCAGCTCAGACATTATAGAACTGGGTCAGAACAGCGCTGACAATATAGAGATGGGTCAGATCAGAACAGCGCGGACAATATAGAGATGGGTCAGATCAGCTCAGACATTATAGATCTGGGTCAGATCAGCACGGACAATATAGAGATGGGTCAGATCAGCACAGCACGGACAATATAGAGATGGGTCAGATCAGCTCAGACATTATAGATCTGGGTCAGATCAGCACGGACAATATAGAGATGGGGTAGATCAGCACGGACAATATAGAGATGGGTCAGATCAGCACGGACAATATAGAGATGGGTCAGATCAGCACAGCACGGACAATATAGAGATGGGTCAGATCAGCTCAGCACGGACAATATAGAGATGGGTCAGATCAGCACGGACAATATAGAGATGGGTCGGATCAGCACGGACAATATAGAGATGGGTCGGATCAGAACAGCACGGACAATATAGAGATGGGTCAGATCAGCACAGCACGGACAATATAGAGATGGGTCAGATCAGCTCAGACATTATAGATCTGGGTCAGATCAGCACGGACAATATAGAGATGGGTCAGATAAGAACAGCACGGACAATATAGAGATGGGTCAGATCAGCACGGACAATATAGAGATGGGTCGGATCAGAACAGCACGGACAATATAGAGATGGGTCAGATCAGCACAGCACGACATATAGAGATGGTCAGATCAGCTCAGACATTATAGATCTGGGTCAGATCAGCACGGACAATATAGAGATGGGTCAGATCAGACAGCACGGACAATATAGAGATGGGTCAGATCAGCTCAGCACGGACAATATAGAGATGGGTCAGATCAGCTCAGACATTATAGATGCTGGGTCAGATCGCACGCGACATATAGAGATGTCAATCAGCTCAGACTTATAGATCTGGGTCAGATCAGCCGACAATATAGAGATGGGTCAGATCGCACAGCACGGACAATATAGAGATGGGTCAGATCAGCACAGCACGGACAATATAGAGATGGGTCAGATCAGCTCAGACATTAGAGATCTGGGTCAGATCAGCACGGACAATATAGAGTTGGTCAGATCAGATCAGCAATACGGAGACTGGGTCAATCAGCTCAGACATTATCGATCTGGGTCAGATCAGCACGGACCAATATAGAGATGGGTCAAGATTCAGCATCAGCACGGACAATATAGCGATGGGTCAGATCAGATCAGCTGGCCAATACTAGAGATGGGTCAGATCAGCATTCAGCACGGAACAATATAGAGCTGGGTCAGATCAGCTCAGGACATTATAAGATCTGAGGTCAGATCAGCACGGACAATTAGAGATGGGTTCAGAATCAGCTCAGCACGGAATTATAGATCTGAGGGTCAGATCATTCACGCGACAATATAGATCTGGGTCAGATCAGCACAGCACGGACAATATAGAGATGGGTCGCTCAGTCAGCACAGCGCGGACAATATAGCAGATGGGTCAGGATCAGCTTCCAGACATTATAGATCGATTTGCAGATCACACACGCAACGGACAATATAGAGATGGGTCAGATCAGAACAGCACGGACAATATAGAGATGGGTCAGATCAGTCAGCACGGACAATATAGAGATGGGTCAGATCAGCATCAGCACGGACAATATAGAGATGGGTCAGATCAGAACAGCACGGACAATATAGAGATGGGTCAGATCAGCTCAGACATTATAGATCTGGGTCAGATCAGCACGGACAATATAGAGATGGGTCGGATCAGAACAGCGCGGACAATATAGAGATGGGTCAGATCAGCACGGACAATATAGAGATGGGTCGGATCAGCACTGACAATAACGGCTTCAAGATTGTCTCTAACAACGGCTGCACGATCGTCTACAACATTGATTGTCTACAACATTGATTGTCTACAACAACGATTGTCTACAACAACGGCTGCACGATTGTCTACAACATTGATTGTCTACAACAACGATTGTCTACAACAACGATTGTCTACAACAACGGCGATATGATTGTCTACAACAACGGCTGTATGATTGTCCACAACAACGGCTGTATGATTGTCTACAACATCGGCTGTATGATTGTCTACAACAACGGCTGTAAGATTATCTACAATAACGGCTGTATGATTGTCTATAACAACGATTGTCTACAACAACGGCTGTATGATTGTCTACAACAACGGCTGTATGATATGTCTATAACAACGATTGTCTACAACAACGGCTGTATGATTGTCTACAACAACGGCTGTCCGATTGTCTACTACAACGGATGTATGATTGTCTACAACAACGGCTGTATGATTGTCTATAACAACGATTGTCTACAACAACGGCTGTATGATTGTCTACAACAACGGCTGTATGATTCTCTACAACAACGGCTGTATGATTGTCTACAACAACGGCTGTAAGATTGTCTACAACAACGGCTGTATGATTGTCTATAACAACGATTGTCTACACCAACGGCTGTATGATTGTCTACAACAACGGCTGTATGATTGTCTATAACAACGATTGTCTACAACATCGGCTGTATGATTGTCTACAACAACGGCCGTCCGATTGTCTACTACAACGGATGTATGATTGTCTACAACAACGGCTGTATGATTGTCTGTAACAACGATTGTCTACAACAACGGCTGTATGATTGTCTACAACAACGGCTGTATGATTGTCTACAACAAAGGATGTATGATTGTCTATAACAACGATTGTCTACAACAACAGCTGTATGATTGTCTACTGCAACAGCTGTATGATTGTCTACTACAAGGGCTGTATGATTGTCTGCGACAAAGGTCCATACTAATATCAACACGTTTGTCCACTAGTGGCAGAAAGACGGCAGTGATCACCTCAACCCCCTCTTCAATCTCCCCCCCCCCCCCCACCACACACACACACACACAGCTGGCTTACGAGAGTTGAGATTGACGCTGTCTGACTTCCAGCGTCGTCGTTGTCAAGGAGCCAGACTCACTGAGAATATTCTTCATTCCAGCGTATTTAAACTTGGTTGTGAGCGAACATTCGAATGATCGTTTAGTAGCTGTAAGGCGTATAGATGAAACTTATGTGGAGTAAGAAAGAAGTTAAACATAACAAAAGGAGCCAGTCTCGTATAATAATTCACTTGAAGTTCGTAGATGTATTGTGGTGTGAACTGATAACATAATTCTGTGGTCTAACCCTTGTAGATCAATGCTTTTTTTTTGTTTCAAGATTAATTATAAACTCATCTAGACAATGTGAGGAGGCATGTTCTAATTTCAACGGTTTGAATCCTGATTGAAGAACATCATAATAGAATATCTGGTCAAGATGAAAACAACCAGCCAAAGAAGAAGACTATAACCACGCCATGATGGCTATAAAAGTTACACTCCAATTACAAGGGCGACTTGAGCAAGATTATAAGAGCGCGCCAATATAAAGTTACAGTGGCGCCCAACACCAACTATCATTGAAACCGTGGAAACCAGGGTGCTACCTAAATATCTGTCATAGCGCTACGAACCTACAATGGCTGCCTTAACAACAATGAGAGCGTCAATCATCAATATTCAATTATAATTGCGCCATAGCAGCATGCCAGCAAGATGCTGAATGTAACGATACAACCTGGACGGAAGCACGGGGAAAGCCATGACAGACCCTGGTTATAAGCGAGAGGCCAGGATCACAGCTGCCATTAGCAATGTTGCTGTCTGTGAGGTGGAACCCTCCCGTGGACACTGGGCCTGGTCAGCCTGGCTACATAATGCCATTGGTTGCAGTATCGTGGGGGAGAGCCAGCTGAATGGAGCCGAGAACTCCGCCGTCTCGGAATGTGCCAGGAGAGGATTGAAACTTTTATGTGCCTGATTTGTTGTTTCTACCAGTCTATCTGGTTTTCTTAATTGATTTTGACGGAAAGGCTGGTGTGTGTGTGTGTGTGTGTGTGTGTGTGTGTGTGTGTGTGTGTGTGTGTGTGTGTGTGTGTGTGTGTGTGTTGAGGTTATGTGTGGGCAGGTCTGTCGGGCAGGCTGGTGTGAGTGTGTGTGTGTGTGTGTGTGTGTGTGTGTGTGTGGGTGGGTGGGTGGGTGGGTGTGGGCGTGTTGAGGTTATGTGTGGGCAGGTCTGTCGGGCAGGCTGATCTCGTGTCTCCCAGCCGTGTGACTATGTATATTCTCTATGTGTGAGCTGTTATCTAGTGTCTCCCAGCCGTGTGGCTGTGTGTTCTCTATGTGTGAGCTGTTAACTCGTGTCTCCCAGCCGTGTGTTCTCTATGTGTGAGCTGTTAACTCGTGTCTCCCAGCCGTATGTTCTCTATGTGTGAGCTGTTATCTCGTGTCTCCCAGCCGTGTGACTGTGTGTTCTCTATGTGTGAGCTGTTATCTCGTGTCTCCCAGCCGTGTGGCTGTGTGTTCTCTATGTGTGAGCTGTTAACTCGTGTCTCCCAGCCGTGTGTTCTCTATGTGTGAGCTGTTAACTCGTGTCTCCCAGCCGTATGTTCTCTATGTGTGAGCTGTTAACTCGTGTCTCCCAGCCGTGTGTTCTCTATGTTAGTTAGTTAGTTAGTCGACAGATCATCCTCGTTGCACATCGAACCATTCAGTCCATAAGTGCTCGGATCCCCTCCTCAGCAAATCCCGCAGCGTGTAGCGGCTAACGACGCCAGTTCTGTGTTGGTTTATCAATCTCCTTTGGCGTCCTGCGTAGTGTTCTTGTTTGGCCATCCCTCTTTTAATTTGCTGCTCTCGCAGTCTGGCCATTGTTGTAGATTCACAGTCATCACTTGGTTCTCGCAAAAGTCTCACTTCTCGTAGAGCATTCAGAATGTCAGCCTGGTCCATGGCGCGTCCGCCCTCCACAGTAGCCTCACCTGCGAGCTTGTCAGCCCGCTCATTTCCTTGTACTCCCGCATGCCCTGGCACGAAGATGAAACTAATCTTTGCCAGCCGAGACCGCTCCAGAGGCAGCAACCATTCTCTTCGGATCGACCCCTCCTCTATCCTCTTGATCATGTTCATTGAGTCGCTAAGGAAACAAGCCCTAGTGAATGTCTGTGTCTCGAGCCATGTTATTGCTTTACTTACTGCCATGACTTCCATGGTCAGGCTACTTGTGGTTTCAGTGAAAGCACCAGAGTACCTCCTTCACAATTCTCCCTCCGGCCCGAGCTGTAAAGGCCCATGAGCTTCTCACATGTCGGACGACCGACCCATCTGTGTAGATGACCGCGTCACCGTCTAGCGAATTCTCGAAAATCAACGCTTGTACTTCAGCCTCAACAGCAGCCGGATTTTCTTGTCTGCATTTTCTATCTAGTTGGATGCAAACTGAAAAGGATGTGCAGAAGTCTGTTGGCACTTGCACCCACTCCTCGCCAGGTTCTAAGTCCTCAAGTGAACACACCTGTTGAAGAATGTCTTCGGCTTGACCCATCCACGACCGTCCTCTTTTTAACCTGCTGCCCTTCACCTTCCTAATTTCACTATGCAGTGGATGTTGTGTGTTTGCGTTAATTCTGAGGTAGGCGCGTGCCCTGCAAACTTGTATTCTCTCTTCAATGGTTGGAAAATCAAGAAGGTAGCGCATCGCCCTGCATGCTGTATCTCTTGTACATCCAAGAATAATGCGCATAGCTTCATTCTGTATCCTTTCCATCCTTTCTATCTGCTTATGGCTGAGAGTCAGGATTGCCATTGCATACTCCAAAACAGACATGACCAGCCCCTCGTACAGAAGACATAGATGACGCTGCTCACAGTTTGCTGCCGCCATCACCCGCATCGCTGCCAAACCCCGCTTGGCCTTTGTTATCACCTGGTCTATGTGCACATTATAAGCAAGGCTTCGATCAAACCGTATCCCCAGGTAATTCATTGCCTGCGTTCTTTCGACCATCTCTGAACACAGCATTACAGTTGGTGTTGGATTGTTGACAATATGATTATTCAACGAGAACCAAGTCACTGTTGCCATTGTTGGGTTGACCATTGCCCCAGCTTCATCACACCAAGTACTTATGCGATTGAGTTCGGTTTGTAGTTCCACAGCAACCTCCTCTCTATCCTTACCCTGACGATACACTAAAACATCATCGGCATATGACAATGTCCTGCCAGGTCCAGTGATCTGCTCACTGGTGATTCTCACTGTGTAGGCGTTGAACAGTACCGGAGATAATGGTGATCCCTGTGGTAGGCCAGGATATATTGTTGTTGGTTCCGAAGTCCAACTGCCACATCTAAAAACTACTTTCCGTTGGAAGAGGGCTGCAGCGATCCAACTAAGGAGGAATGGACTTACGTTTAGTTCAAGAAGCTGAAACATTAAAAAATCCAGTGGTACTCTGTTGTATGCGTCCTCAAGATCAATCGCTGCAGCAACGGTTTCAGTGCCTGAGTGGAAACCTTCATAGACATCATGGGCAAAGACTGCTGCATTGGTCCAGGTTTCTCTTTTTGGACGGTACCCACCCAGGGTAGGTGGGAAAACACCTTGCCTCTCTAGTTGGCTTGATATTTTCCTGGCAATTACCTTCTCCAGCAGCTTGCCTATTGTATTCTGCATGGTTATAATTCGATATCCCTGAATTTTTTTGTGGTCTTTGTCAGGCTTCGGCAAGGGAATCAGATAGCTGTGTAACCATTCCTCCTTGATGCTAGCACTCCCTATACTGTTGTTGTACATGTCTGCTAGTTTCTCTAGCTCATTGTCGGTACACCTATTTATGTCGTCGTATCTTATGCCATCAGGACCTGGAGCACTGTTTTTTGATCGTCGAAGCACAGCCTTGATTTCTTTCACTGTCACTGTGTCTTCATCCGAAGTGTTCTGGGCCTTGCATCTGTCTGAGGTGACCTCCTTGGCCAGATTTCGGCCTCCCATGTCTGTCTGGTTGCTCTGCTCAAGGTAGCGTTCAAAGAGGGCTTTGCCCTTGTCCTCGTCAGTCCTCTGCCAGATGAGGTCAGCACCTTGGAAGTCAGAAATGCTCTTATTCTTGACTACACCACTCATGCTTTTATGTAGTCGCCAGAACAATTTCAGTGACTTGTCTGTGCTTACTCTTTGACACACCTCTGCCCATTTTTCGCTTTTAACCACCTTGACCAGTTTTTTGAAATAGCTTACTTTTGTGTGCATCTCTCTTTCTAAGTGCAAGCAGGGACTAGGATGACCAGCTCTGTTCTTCTTGGCATTTTGCCATCTCCTTACAGCACTACGCTTATCCACCCAAGCCTTCTCCACCTCGAAACTCCACCACGGTGGCTGCTCCCAGCTTTTTTTCCTGCCCTGAAAGCGTTCTGCGCTTGTCACGTCTTATTTTACTCACCACATCTTGCCCTGTACTGTCATACTGGAACGTCTTTACCTTTAGCTTGTGCTGCCTGGTTCTGCCTTTCTCCACCAATATGCTGCAAGGGTGGTGGTCGCTGCCATGGTGTCCTAGGACACCCCATCTACACACTGTAGTGAGTGAAGGTGAAACTAGCGCCAGATCAATAGCACTGTCCTCATCGCCTGGACGGCTTGCTGTCCTGGTGACACAGCCACTGTTGATACAAACCAGGTCGATGGTTTCCAGTGCAGTCTCGAGCTCCTCCCCTTGTGTATTGGAGGAAGTGTTTCCCCATGATCTGCCTTTAGCGTTGAAGTCACCACAGAAAATAACATTTCTCTCGTGGCCTAATATGCCACTTAAGCACTGCCACTTCTGGGCGTCCACACTCGCATTGCGGGCATAAACATTAACCAACACGAATGGTATACTGGAATGAACTCTCAACGCCTGTATTTGTATATCGTCACTGTCCCAACTGGACATGTCTAGCCCTGACGCCACCATGCTGTCGCGAACGAGAATCGCCGTTCCCAGATGTCGTCTGTTGTAGAAACATTTGAAGCCGGCAATTCGGAGTAGCTGATCGCCCAGTCTCGTCTCCTGGAGTGCTACAATGTCGTTCCTGTAAACTAGGGTTTCTAAAATAGAGCCCCGTTGTTTTACACTGGCACAGTTCCAATATAGAATACGGATGTTCCTGAGTCCTAGACGGTGACACTTGAGTCTAAAACGTCTCAAACCACCGCGCTTACCTTGCTTCTTTCTCCCTGCGCGGCTACCACGCCGCTTCGTTATGTTGACTGCTGACCGCTCGGAAAACACACGTTGTTCCGCCATGTTGAAAAAACGTAAACACAGACTGCTGAGAACCACACACGCTGCTGAAAATTCACTCAAGGATGGCTTCGCTCGATGCACGAACTCCGTAGCACCCGCGCAGATCTTGAGTAGAAACTCCTGGTTTTACATCCTGGCATACCAATTACACGCAAGAGACGAATAAATCCATCCCCTACGCGAAAAAGTTAACGAACACAAAACAACACGACCGTCCGTCGCCATCTTGAAACCGGAAGTTTTCGTGTTCTCTATGTGTGAGCTGTTAACTCCTGTCTCCCAGCCGTGTGTTCTCTATGTGTGGGCTGTTATCTCGTGTCTCCAAGCCGTGTGTTCTCTATGTGTGAGCTGTTAACTCGTGTCTCCAGCCGTGGACTGTATTCTCTATGTGTGAGCTGGTTACTCGTGTCTCCCAGCCGTGTGGCTGTGTGTTCTCTATGTGTGAGCTGTTAACTCGTGTCTCCCAGCCGTGTGTTCTCTATGTGTGAGCTGTTAACTCGTGTCTCCCAGCCGTGTGTTCTCTATGTGTGAGCTGTTAACTCGTGTCTCCCAGCCGTGTGTTCTCTATGTGTGAGCTGGTAACTCGTGTCTCCCAGCCGTGTGGCTGTGTGTTCTCTATGTGTGAGCTGTTAACTCGTGTCTCCCAGCCGTGTGTTCTCTATGTGTGAGCTGTTAACTCGTGTCTCCCAGCCGTGTGTTCTCTATGTGTGAGCTGTTAACTCGTGTCTTCCAGCCGTGTGACTGTATGTTCTCTATGTGTGAGCTGTTATCTCGTGTCTCCCAGCCGTGTGATTGTATGTTCTCTATGTGTGAGCTGTTAACTCGTGTCTCCCAGCCGTGTGGCTGTATGTTCTCTATATGTGAGCTGTTATCTCGTGTCTTCCAGCCGTGTGGCTGTATGTTCTCTATGTGTGAGCTGTTAACTCGTGTCTCCCAGCCGTGTGGCTGTATGTTCTCTATGTGTGAGCTATTAACTCGTGTCTTCCAGCCGTGTGACTGTATGTTCTCTATGTGTGAGCTGTTATCTCGTGTCTCCCAGCCGTGTGGCTGTGTGTTCTCTATGTGTGAGCTGTTATCTCGTGTCTCCCAGCCGTGTGACTATGTATATTCTCTATGTGTGAGCTGTTATCTAGTGTCTCCCAGCCGTGTGACTGTATGTTCTCTATGTGTGAGCTGTTATCTCGTGTCTCCCAGCCGTGTGACTATGTATATTCTCTATGTGTGAGCTGTTATCTAGTGTCTCCCAGCCGTGTGGCTGTGTGTTCTCTATGTGTGAGCTGTTATCTCGTGTCTCCCAGCCGTGTGACTATGTATATTCTCTATGTGTGAGCTGTTATCTCGTGTCTCCCAGCCGTGTGGCTGTGTGTTCTCTATGTGTGAGCTGTTATCTAGTGTCTCCCAGCCGTGTGACTGTATGTTCTCTATGTGTGAGCTGTTATCTAGTGTCTCCCAGCCGTGTGATTGTATATTCTCTATGTGTGAGCTGTTATCTCGTGTCTCCCAGCCGTGTGACTATGTATATTCTCTATGTGTGAGCTGTTATCTCGTGTCTCCCAGCCGTGTGACTATGTATGTTCTCTATGTGTGAGCTGTTATCTCGTGTCTCCCAGCCGTGTGACTATGTATATTCTCTATGTGTGAGCTGTTATCTCGTGTCTCCCAGCCGTGTGACTATGTATATTCTCTATGTGTGAGCTGTTATCTCGTGTCTCCCAGCCGTGTGACTATGTATATTCTCTATGTGTGAGCTGTTATCTCGTGTCTCCCAGCCGTGTGACTATGTATGTTCTCTATGTGTGAGC
The DNA here is from genome assembly GCA_014155875.1 of Cepaea nemoralis. Lineage (NCBI taxonomy): Eukaryota > Metazoa > Mollusca > Gastropoda > Stylommatophora > Helicidae > Cepaea > Cepaea nemoralis. Next base: position 71,133 of record JACEFZ010000030.1, on the reverse strand, counting down.
TGTTATCTCGTGTCTCCCAGCCGTGTGACTATGTATATTCTCTATGTGTGAGCTGTTATCTCGTGTCTCCCAGCCGTGTGACTATGTATATTCTCTATGTGTGAGCTGTTATCTCGTGTCTCCCAGCCGTGTGACTATGTATATTCTCTATGTGTGAGCTGTTATCTCGTGTCTCCCAGCCGTGTGACTATGTATGTTCTCTATGTGTGAGCTGTTATCTCGTGTCTCCCAGCCGTGTGACTATGTATGTTCTCTATGTGTGAGCTGTTATCTCGTGTCTCCCAGCCGTGTGACTATGTATGTTCTCTATGTGTGAGCTGTTATCTCGTGTCTCCCAGCCGTGTGACTATGTATATTCTCTATGTGTGAGCTGTTATCTCGTGTCTCCCAGCCGTGTGACTATGTATATTCTCTATGTGTGAGCTGTTATCTCGTGTCTCCCAGCCGTGTGACTATGTATATTCTCTATGTGTGAGCTGTTATCTCGTGTCTCCCAGCCGTGTGACTATGTATGTTCTCTATGTGTGAGCTGTTATCTCGTGTCTCCCAGCCGTGTGACTATGTATGTTCTCTATGTGTGAGCTGTTATCTCGTGTCTCCCAGCCGTGTGGCTGTATGTTCTCTATGTGTGAGCTGTTATCTCGTGTCTCCCAGCCGTGTGACTATGTATATTCTCTATGTGTGAGCTGTTATCTCGTGTCTCCCAGCCGTGTGACTATGTATGTTCTCTATGTGTGAGCTGTTATCTAGTGTCTCCCAGCCGTGTGACTATGTATGTTCTCTATGTGTGAGCTGTTATCTCGTGTCTCCCAGCCGTGTGACTATGTATATTCTCTATGTGTGAGCTGTTATCTCGTGTCTCCCAGCCGTGTGACTATGTATGTTCTCTATGTGTGAGCTGTTATCTCGTGTCTCCCAGCCGTGTGACTATGTATATTCTCTATGTGTGAGCTGTTATCTCGTGTCTCCCAGCCGTGTGACTATGTATATTCTCTATGTGTGAGCTGTTATCTCGTGTCTCCCAGCCGTGTGACTATGTATGTTCTCTATGTGTGAGCTGTTATCTCGTGTCTCCCAGCCGTGTGACTATGTATATTCTCTATGTGTGAGCTGTTATCTCGTGTCTCCCAGCCGTGTGGCTGTGTGTTCTCTATGTGTGAGCTGTTATCTCGTGTCTCCCAGCCGTGTGACTATGTATATTCTCTATGTGTGAGCTGTTATCTCGTGTCTCCCAGCCGTGTGACTATGTATGTTCTCTATGTGTGAGCTGTTATCTCGTGTCTCCCAGTCCTTGTGACTGTATGTTCTCTATGTGTGAGCTGTTATCTAGTGTCTCCCAGCCGTGTGACTATGTATATTCTCTATGTGTGAGCTGTTATCTCGTGTCTCCCAGCCGTGTGACTATGTATGTTCTCTATGTGTGAGCTGTTATCTAGTGTCTCCCAGCCGTGTGACTATGTATATTCTCGATGTGTGAGCTGTTATCTAGTGTCTCCCAGCCGTGTGGCTGTGTGTTCTCTATGTGTGAGCTGTTATCTCGTGTTTCCCAGCCGTGTGGCTGTGTGTTCTCTATGTGTGAGCTGTTATCTAGTGTCTCCCAGCCGCAATTCCCGGCTAGAAGCTAGCTGATCTGTATCCCGAGTTACCCCTGCTATTTAGAATGCTGAGAATTCTGGCAGCCTGGGACCATCCATTAACCGATAACGAGCATGGGAATTCGTGCAGCCACCAGCCAGCCAGCCAGCTGTTGATACTGTTGGTTGGTGTCTCCTTAATGCAATCACTTTGTGTTTACATCGATGCCAGAACCATCGGGAACTCACTGTCAACGAAGTCTGTCTGGTAGTAACTCGGCCTGGCACGACCACTCCTGCACACCAACGTTGTACTGTCCTAGTTTAGGACATGCCGGTCTCTCTGGCTGAGGGGTTACACCACTTTCTCCGTAATCCCGTTTATCCACGCAGGGTCTCGCAGCGAGGCTAGAATTGGTAGAGGTTCGACCCGCGCTCGTGACTTGCGGGATTATGAGCTGGTCGCTCAGAAACCAATGGCAAACTACTGAGCGTAATCTTGCCAAGAAATCAACATACAGCTGAAAGATGCTGATGTTGACAGTGATGTCCTGTAAAGGATATGCAAACATTTATTTTATAGTTTAGGACATGGACAGCATGAGGCCACCTTGTTTACACTGGTCACCGGCTGACCACTGGCTCATTCCCTACGTCGTGTAACGTGTCAACAATACTGACCTACCACTGACCACGACTTCTGTGCTCATTAGCCCCATACAGCCGAGGCTTGAAGGGACTGCCCGCCCGGCACACTTGAGCTGACTTTCTGACTGCTGAACTCTGCTTCCGGACTTCCTGTGCGTCTTATACTGACCAACATTGACATGCCATCATTCCCAGTGTCCATGTCGTGTCCATGTCGTGTCCAACTCATCTGTGGTGTCGGTGCTGACAACGTTGATATGCCATCATTCCCCGTGTCGTGCCATGTGTGTCCATGTGTGTCCATGTCTGTTAAATCGATGCTGCCCGTGAACCGGATTTCACTTCTCTTCAAAGTCTGTCTTGACCTCAGCCTTGAACTTGAATCTGTTCTATTTTTTGTCATGCACATGATTGACACATGACACAAACACAGACACGAAACATCAACACACACGGTACAAACACACACGGTACAAACACACACGGTACAAACACACACGGTACAAACACAGAAACGATACAAGCACACACTATAGAAACACAGACATGGTACAAACACACACGGTACTAACACACACGATACAAACACACACGGTACTAACACACACGGTACAAACACACACGGTGCAAACACAGGCATGGTACAAACACATGATATAAACCACACGGTACAAATACATGATATAAACACACACGTTACAAACACATGATATAAACACACACGGTACAGACACGGTACAAACACAGACACGGTACAAAGACATGATATAAACACACGTTACAAACATGATATAAACACACACGGTACAAACACAGACACGGTACAAACACATGATATAAACACACACGTTACAAACACATGATATAAACACACACGGTACAAATACATGATATAAACACACACGTTACAAACACATGATATAAACACACACGGTACAAACACATGATATAAACACACACGGTAAAATACATGATATAAACACACACGGTACAAACACACACGTTACAAACACACACGGTACAAACACACACGGTACAGACACAGGCACAGTACAAACACATAATATACACACACACGGTACAAACACACACGGTACAGACACAGGCACGGTACAAACACATGATATAAACACACACGTTACAAACACAGACACGGTACAAACACATGATATAAACACACACGGTACAAACAGACACGGTACAAACACAACACGATACAAACACATGATATAAACACACACGGTACAAACACACACGGTACAAACACACACGGTACAGACACGGTACAAACACAGACACGGTACAAACATACACGTTACAAACACACACGGTACAAACACACACGGTGCAAACACAGGCATGGTACAAACACATGATATAAACCACACGGTACAAATACATGATATAAACACACACGTTACAAACACATGATATAAACACACACGGTACAGACACGGTACAAACACAGACACGGTACAAAGACATGATATAAACACACGTTACAAACATGATATAAACACACACGGTACAAACACAGACACGGTACAAACACATGATATAAACACACACGTTACAAACACATGATATAAACACACACGGTACAAATACATGATATAAACACACACGTTACAAACACATGATATAAACACACACGGTACAAACACATGATATAAACACACACGGTAAAATACATGATATAAACACACACGGTACAAACACACACGGTACAAACACACACGGTACAAACACACACGGCACAAACACATGATATAAACACACACCATACAAACACATGATATAAACACACACGGTACAAACACAGACACGGTACAAACACATGATATAAACACACACGTAACAAACACATGATATAAACACACACGTTACAAACACATGATATAAACACACACGTTACAAACACATGATATAAACACACACGGTACAAACACAGACACGGTACAAACACATGATATAAACACACACGTAACAAACACATGATATAAACACACACGTTACAAACACATGATATAAACACACACGTTACAAACACATGATATAAACACACACGGTACAAAAACAGACGGTACAAACACACACGATACAAACAAGGACACGGTACAAACACATGATATAAACACACACGGTACAAACACATGATATAAACACACACGGTACAAACACATGATATAAACACACACGGTACAAACACAGACGTTACAAACACACACGGTACAAACACAGACACGGTACAAACACAGACGTTACAAACACACACGGTACAAACACAGACACGGTACAAACACACGATATACACATACACGATACAAACACAGACGATACAAACAGCACAATAACAACACACACAATACAAACGCACACAATACAAACATACTCGACACAACCTCAAAGTATACAAAAACACAACAAACACACACGATAACACTCACAAGACACAAACACACATGATACAAACATTCAAGGTTTTAAAAAAACACATGATACAAAGACAAAAGCTACAAACACAAAAGATACAAACACAGACGGTACAAACTCATACAAGGAAATAAACAACACAAATACAAGATATAAAGACACAAACACACATAATACAGACACACACGATACATGATATAAACACAGATCACACAAACACAGACAACACCCACACACAGACCACACAAACATAGACCACACAAACACATACACACTGAGCTCTTACCAGAATAATCCAGTATTGTTATGTGATAAATAATCACACACTGTGATAAGTCAAACCATCCAAGACTGTGAGAAATCAAATAATCCAAGGCTGTGACAAGTCAAATAATCCGAGGCTTCACAAGTCAAATAATCGAGACTGTGACAAGTCAAATAATCGAGACTGTGACAAGTTAAATAATCCGAGGCTGTGACAAGTCAAATAATCGAGACTGTGACAAGTTAAATAATCCGAGGCTGTGACAAGTCAAATAATCGAGACTGTGACAAGTTAAATAATCCGAGGCTGTGACAAGTTAAATAATCCGAGGCTGTGACAAGTCAAATAATCGAGGCTGTGACAAGTTAAATAATCCGAGGCTGTGACAAGTCAAATAATCGAGACTGTGACAAGTTAAATAATCCGAGGCTGTGACAAGTCAAATAATCGAGACTGTGACAAGTTAAATAATCCGAGGCTTTACAAGTCAAATAATCGAGACTGTGACAAGTCAAATAATCGAGGCTGTGACAAGTTAAATAATCCGAGGCTGTGACAAGTCAAATAATCGAGGCTGTGACAAGTTAAATAATCCGAGGCTGTGACAAGTTAAATAATCCGAGGCTGTGACAAGTCAAATAATCGAGGCTGTGACAAGTTAAATAATCCGAGGCTGTGACAAGTCAAATAACCGAGGCTGTGGTAAGTACCTACTAGTTATGTGGATATATCGAGGCTATATGTGTGTGCCATCACACCAGGTTGTGGACGTCATAATGATAAATGAAAGAGGAAGATGCGGGTTTGTGTCAGACAGCAGGTGTGACAAGAGTGATCCATCAGCCACTTGCTGCAGTCAGGCGTGTGACTGTACATCTTGTCACATATATATACCAGTGTATGCTGCAGTCAGGTGTGTGACTGTACATCTTGTCACATATATATATATATATATACACCACTGTATGCTGCAGTCAGGTGTGTGACTGTACATCTTGTCACATATATATACCAGTGTATGCTGCAGTCAGGTGTGTGACTGTACATCTTGTCACATATATATACCAGTGTATGCTGCAGTCAGGTGTTACTGTACATCTAGATCACATATATATACCAGTGTATGCTGCAGTCAGGTGTATGACTGTACAACTAGATCACATATATATACCAATGTATGCTGCAGTCAGGTGTATGACTGTACAACTAGATCACATATATATACCAATGTATGCTGCAGTCAGGTGTATGACTGTACATCTAGGTCACACGTATATACCAGTGTATGCTGCAGTCAGGTGTATGACTGTACATCTAGGTCACACGTATATACCAGTGTATGCTGCAGTCAGGTATGTGACTGTACATCTAGGTCACATACATATATATATATATACCTGTGTATGCCGCAGTCAGGTATGTGACTGTACATCTAGATCACATATATATATATATATATATATATATATATATATATATATATATACCTGTGTATGCCGCAGTCAGGTATGTGACTGTACATCTAGATCACATATATATATATATACCAGTGTATGCCGCAGGGATCACCTAGAATGGACACCTGTAAATGTCTTGGAAAGTAAAGTTCAGCTGGTGCGACGCAGAACACGTCACCCAACCAGTGCCAGCTGCTCTACACACAATACAGGTTTAGTAACACACGCCCAGTGTGTGTGTGTGGGGGGGGGGGGGGGGGGGAGAAGGTGTGCCGCTGACAGCATGTACAAGTGGCCTTTCTGGTCTAACTGTTTGTACCTAGCTGAAATCTGGTCTACCTGTTTGTACCTGCCATACGGCGGCACGACCCACCACGAAAAGTATAAAATGGGAATTCCCCACTCGGACACGAAAGTGGACGTAAACAAATGAATCCAAGGAGAATGTGGACAACGTCAGTAGACAGCAACGGGAGACGCTGTGATTGTGCTGTAGAACAAGGACGTGTTTTTCTAAGGATCTGTGTGAGGTGACCTCTGGACGCGATGATATGAGCGTGAGACAGCTATGAGTCAGGAGAGGGGGATCTGTTGATGATAATACTGCAGTGAAGTAACCGGGCGGAAAAACCTAGAGTGGAATTACAGCTTAAATGGAATCAGTGGATCAGGGCGTCAAGCAGAGCGCAGTAGACTGAACACTCATCGGTGGATCAGTAAAGTAGGCGCCGACCCTGTCTATAGGGGTCAACCTACAGGTCTACGTGAGTTTAATGTTCACATGTCTGCCACGGAATAAACTTCTGGTAGCGCTTTGAGATCTTGACTTGTGCCGTTGATTATCATTGTATTCAAGGTAAGGACGCAAGTTAATTCCTCGTCCTTCGTTGCTGTTTTGCATTATTACGAGTTGAGTGGATACCTCGACGGTTGCCGGTGTAGGCACTTCGAGGCATATGGGGGTCGTCACTGGACTCGCTGCATAAAAGAAATTGTCAACACGAAATTCCTGCCAGATTCAGTCAGCTGAGCGTAGAAACATTTGCACGCCAACATCTTGAGTTGCACCGCACTACACAAATCACACACAAGTTCGACGTCACAAAATGGAGAAGAGCAGGAATGGGTAAACTGGACGATCATTCAGTTTGCAGGTTACAACAGTAAGTTGGAAGGTTATATTTCACAAGAACAGTGCAATGAGAATTAACATGTCAAGACAGTGAGAAAGTAGTAGTGTAATAACACCGTTGCGTATAAGAATTGCAATAACAGTATAATAATTACACAGACAGAATGCACCGTACGCGCAAAACTGCACTATATTAAACACAGCACAGTGCTATCAAAGAGTTCTGAACAACGAACATTAAAAGAGATTATAAGATATTTAAGAACATTATATTTAGAACGAATGTGTGACACTTATAGCTTTGATGTTACCTTGGAAAAGAAGATAAACAATAGACACAAGCCATACAAAACGTTTGACACCATGGTCGATATGGAATATACTTATAACCATCATAGTAGGCATTGAGAGCCCGAGAAACACTGCGCTGTCACATTAAGCTATTAATAGATTGACATTTCACAGTAACTGATCGTTGGAAACTGCTCAGAAGTTATTAATTGTTTATTCTCGCAACTCCATTGCTGAAGTAATACAATAATAACGATTTGTGGGTTGAATTGTTACATACCCCACATTATCGAGGAACTCCGAAACAGAAGACATTATATACGAATTATCCTATCAGAATTTGGGGACAGAGCAGAGCAAGTTACACTGCAGTCAGAGATATATATCGTATACTGAACATGACAACGTTGAGGAGCGTGGGTCACCGGTAAATTTCGGAGGTGCACTTTTATAATCTGTGGAAAACGAACATACTACTTTGTAATGAACGACACTACTCCCAAACCTTGTCCCTCCACATAACCCTTTCAGGACATTTTTCCTCACTGACACTGCCCCACAATATTCCCGCACGCAACCTTCACTATTTCAACTTCATATTATGATGCCGTTATCGGATACTAGACTCACATTGCGCCGCCATACCAAGTGAGCAAGGATTTACTAGCGACATTTCAGTCGTCACGGACACATTGTTGCTGACTATTTACAGTTGGCGAAGCAGCATTTCGGTTGTCTCACGGTGCCAGTTCATTATATTAATCTGACACCTCACTGGCATAGGATCAACGGACACGAAGTTTCTGCACATAATATCGCATTCTTTATCGCCAACACTACATATGGGACATTACGGAGACACTACACACGTCATCATAGAGGAATAGAAGGACGGATAAGACAGCACACACCAGTCTACTGTGGGTATCGTTACAATCATATACCCAAATTTAACTCAAAGTTCGACGGGTGCACCATAACCGACTAGGTTTTGTCAGTCGGCCACAGACCGCGTGGTCTAGGTGCTGGTGTAAGTGCATTACACCATCGTGTCAATTTACCTGATATTGTGTTTTGAGGAGAACCTCCATTAATTGTCGACTGCAGAAAACGAATATATTCGAGCATTTGGAACAGTCGAGCATGGAATGAACATTTGGAAATTCGTAGAGGACACCGACACCGCAATTTTCTTAAGGCCAGTACCTGTTGTAATTGTCAATTGGTGTGACATTGATTTTGTTTTTAAAGTTTAATAAGGTGTCGTATTTTCAATTATGTCAAAATTTATTATAAATTAACAACCGTTTGTTTTGTATGATAAGTCAGTAGTATGTTATGTTGAATCTAAGTCTGAAAGTATTTGTTGTCGTGTTGAAACATTGATTGGTATTTTCGTCCCTCGTTAATCGTCTACCGTGACTGTTAATTATCTAGTGTCATAGGTATATATTTTTATATTCTCACATTATTCATATGGTTTACATATATATTGCATTCATTATAAGAGTATCGTAATTGTGAGTAATATATAAAGTGTTTATCGTGTTGTCACTTAAATTTCAAGATTGATTTTGTCTTTTATGAATGAAAATATGTACTTTTGTCTTACGTCAATCGTCTTTTGTCAGTATTAGTGTTGGTCCGCTGTACTTATATATTTATATTCCTTATATTGAACATATTTTCCCATAATTATTTTGTGGCTTATATATGTCACGGTTCGTATAATTATCGTATATATTCTTAGGTGATCGTCAACGTGACAGTATTCGTGTCAATTAAGTTGATATTTCGGGTCGACATTGATACCACAGGACTTATTATTTAAGTCAATAACTACTCCGTTCCGCGAAGAACCTTATTGTAAATTTGTCGAGTTTTTTTTTTCTTCTCTTGCCACTTCGCTATGTATTTCAGCTAGATAGCTCAGTTTACAGGTAGGACAAGATGTCTACACTACAAGAAATCATGGAATTGGGTGAGAAGAATGGATTGGCTGGAGCAGAACTCAGGAATTGGGTCATGCAGGAATATAGAGCTCAAGCTGCACGTGAGAGGGAGGAACGACAAAAGAAATGGGTTCTTGAAAACGAACATGAAAAGAAATGGGTTCTTGAAAACGAACATGAAAAGAGGGTAGCCTTGCAATCCGAACGAATAGAGTCTAGAGAAAAAGAATTCGCTTTGCAACGTGAAAAGATATCTGCAATGAGGAGAGAGATGGTAGAAAGACAGATAACAGCAGAGGCAGAATTAAAGGCAAGACAATTAGCCGCAGAAACAGAAATCGAGAAAAAACGACTCGCACTTCAAGAGGAGAATCTTGCAAAGGAAACAATTTGGAAGGAGCGAATAAGGAAACAAAGACAAATGTATGAAATAAAAGAAAATAATCACACAGGTAAGGTATCTGCTACAATAGTGGAAGAACCAAACGCCAGAGATTTCGTTCAGAAAGTAACCATCGAACGCAAACCTGACGAGACACTCACAAGTACCCAAACTCAAACAACACAAGAAGAAGAAGAAGAAATTAAAGAAGAAAACACGCAAACAGAACAGGGTACATCAACTGTAGACATACGTGATAACACAACAGTAAATAATTGCGAATTATACAAAGTCAACGAACCCAAACATGAAGAAATAACTGTTGTTACAAAACAAATCAAACATGATTACATGTTTCTCAATGACATTTTTGTTAAAAATCCCAAAAACAGAATGAAAGTTACACACACTCAGTACAAACATACGTCGTTACAGCAGTATGCATTACAGAAGATACACAAGACTGAAGACAACAACATTGTTTCAATCAATACAATGTACAAATATTGGCATGAGTGCAGAAGAGAGATTTTACAGATTTGAAACAAAGAAAGAAAGAAAAAGAAATTGAATGGAAGAAATAAATAAAGGAAAATAAAATGGGATGAAAGGTTAGGGTCACATACACTACAGACACATTAGAATCTTAGGTCTTATTACTTAGTTATGCAAGGTATCACTTGTCAGAATTGTTCACACTATCTAATAATTCTATAATTCATCTTAGAAATAGTTCGATTCTCTATTCTTTGATAATTATGTCTATAATAGAGAACATTACTAAATTTATAAGCATATTATGTGATTTCAATATTTATTCTTGTTGAATATTATATTCCTGATTTAATTTTTTTTTAGATGTCTTGAATCTTTAATAGGTATGATTCTTCACAACTCTATGTCTGCAAGATTTTAATCAGTCAATCAGAGACATTCTCAGTCGATTATAATTAATAGAGGAACAGATCTATGTTATAAGTTCTTTAATTATATTTTAATATTCTGTTCTTTTATGAGTGTTATAAAATTTAATAAACATAAATTCTAAACGCACCTTATTGAATAACAATGTTACATTAATTGACAAAATATATAATGTAATGTAAGATGTGATTTAGTAGATATAGATACACATGGTAGCAATTTTTCCATATTGACAGAGTGTATGAATGAATAACTACGCCATCGGAAGTATCTACTCAATGTGTGATCGCTCGGTTGTTCAAACATTGGTTATTCGGACACGGATTCGAGCATACAAGTATTGTAACTGTGAAGTGAACTTATGGACAGTGAACATTTTAATTTACATGTTGTAATTCTGTGGTTAAATAACAAATGTTAGTTAATTGAGTATTGATTAATTGAAATATTATAGTATGGTTTTGGGTTAATTAATCATTGTTCGGGAAAGTATTTGATTATAAGGTTAAGTCATTAGAATGAATCTCTAGTTGAATTAATTGTATTACGTGTCATTATTACATGAAGATCCATAATAATCAGTCATCGCTCTCAACATATCCACAAAAGTGAAAATATTTCTGAGGATTCTCGTGGAGCACATGTCACCCTACCCACAGATGGAAAAATTGTAAGAAGGAAAATATATGGAGTATACAATAATAACAGCAACGATAATCAACAATGAGGATGATCTACTTGGAAACCCCATGATTACCCTCGTCCGAAACTCATGGTAATACCTAGAGCTAGGACACACTTATCTATTGAGACAAGGTAGGGACTAATATGTTTATTAGTTGGTCTGATCCCCATGATCAGCCACACGACGTCCAACGTTGGGTTTGGACAGGTGGGCGTGCCCGTCGTATAACTTTATTTTTTTTTTAGGGTAGATAAACAGGGACAACCAAGTACTAGTCTGTTGTTATTATGGTTATAGTTAGTTATGATTATACAATATATTTATACACATATAGTTAAAAGGAAAAAAATGTTACACATTTTTTTATCTGGGAGGGGGCATTATGCCATACGGCGGCACGACCCACCACGAAAAGTATAAATTGGGAAATGGGAATTCCCCACTCGGACACGAAAGTGGACGTAAACAAATGAATCCAAGGAGAATGTGGACAACGTCAGTAGACAGCAACGGGAGACGCTGTGATTGTGCTGTAGAACAAGGACGTGTTTTCTAAGGATCTGTGTGAGGTGACCTCTGGACGCGATGATATGAGCGTGAGACAGCTATGAGTCAGGAGAGGGGGATCTGTTGATGATAATACTGCAGTGAAGTAACCGGGCGGAAAAACCTAGAGTGGAATTACAGCTTAAATGGAATCAGTGGATCAGGGCGTCAAGCAGAGCGCAGTAGACTGAACACTCATCGGTGGATCAGTAAAGTAGGCGCCGACCCTGTCTATAGGGGTCAACCTACAGGTCTACGTGAGTTTAATGTTCACATGTCTGCCACGGAATAAACTTCTGGTAGCGCTTTGAGATCTTGACTTGTGCCGTTGATTATCATTGTATTCAAGGTAAGGACGCAAGTTAATTCCTCGTCCTTCGTTGCTGTTTTGCATTATTACGAGTTGAGTGGATACCTCGACGGTTGCCGGTGTAGGCACTTCGAGGCAGTACCTAGCTGGAATCTGGCCTCTCTGTTTGTACCTAGCTGGAATCTGGACTACCTGTTTGTACCTAGCTGGAATCTGGTCTATATGTTTGTACATACCTGGAATCTGGTCTATATGTTTGTACCTAGCTGGAATCTGGTCTCCCTGTTTGTACTAGCTGGAATCTGGTCTATATGCTTGTACCTAGCTGGAATCTGGCTTCCCTGTTTGTACTAGCTGGAATCTGGTCTATATGCTTGTACCTAGCTGGAATCTGTACTACCTGTTTGTTACGGTGCTGGTCTAGCTGTTTGTGTGTGAATTTCATCAGGAGAATTTGTATATCATCATCACCATGTGCCATGCCGGTAAGCGTTGAGGGTCATGTTTTGCCATCTCACTCGATCACCAGCGTCGTGGATCAGCTCCGTGTTCCTGTCTCGACCATACAATGTGGCCAAGTCACCCAGGTATTTACTGCTCTACCCTCCCCTTGTTCTCTTCCCCCTCGATCTTGCCAGTTGTCACCAAGTTCTCCAATTTATTTCTTCTCATAACATGCCCTAAATATTGTGACTGTCTACGTCTAATTTCTCTAATCAGTTTACGGTTTTCATTTGTTTATTGTAGAACTTGGACGTTGGTATTTATGTACATCCGTGGTATTCTTTGCATTTTCCTCAGAAACCATATTTCCACAGTCATCAGATGTTTTTCAACTTGTCTGCTCATTGTCCAGGCTTCACATCCACACAAAAGCACAGGATCTATGTAGTACCTCAATACTCTTTTTCTCGTTGCAAATGAATCTTTTTATTGGTCAGTATGTTTTTCATCTTGCAGTAGGCTGGCTTCGTCTTGGCGATTCTTGTTCTAATCTCTAATCTCTTCTAATCTCTCCCGTGTGTTGCCGGGGCCCATAAGGGAAGCAAAAAATAGCAACACTGTAGCCTACCACGCATGTCGTAAGAGGCGACTAAGGAGGCTTGATGGTTCCGTCGCCCTGCTACTGAGTGAGTGCGTGGCGCGACACTGTGAGCTGTGGGTTTCGTGTAAAATGCTTTTGAATCTGCCCCAGGTTTTTTGGAACGTGACTGCATGTTCAGAGCGATGGCAGATGGCTATGTCCCAGAGTTGACCGGTTTTTGCCTTATGCAGAAATGCGTGGCTGCTGGGCTTCTGGTTGACTGCCACTGCCATCGACGATGAACTGTATTTCGTGGACTGTGTGAAGTGAACATCTAGGAAACATCCAGATGGGAAAATGACTGCCGATTCCATCAGAGATGAACTGGGTGTTTCGTGGGGGACTATTGTGTTGACATTCTGGCGGCGGCATTATGCACAGTGTATCTGTGCGGACTGTTGTTTGTCGAGACTCCTGTCTTTTCCACTTTTCACATTGGGCAGTGGGGAGCGTTTTGTGTGATATTCACTGGCACAGGAACGGAGCATAATGGGGACGACCCATTGCTGTGAAGTTGGAACTGCGACTAACTAACTAACATCTCTTCAAGGCATCTACCATCAGATGTTATGATTGCTCCGAGATAATTGTACCTATTCACTTGTTTGAGAATATTCCCATTTACTTGTATATTACATTGTGGTATTTCGTTCTTCTTAGTGACGACCATAATCTGTGTCTTCTTACAATTTAATTCTAACCCCAAATTGTTCAATGTGTGCAACAACCGCATACACTAAATGTTGCAGATCCTGCTCATTGTCTGCAATTAATACTGTATCATCCGCATATATAATGTTATTGATGATTCCTTTCATATCGTCAACATTTCTGAAAATATTTTCACTGTACAAGAAAAAAAGATCAGGAGACATTACACATCCCTGTCTCACACCTCTCTTAATAGGCTGATAATGACCTACTTCATTATCAATTCTGATGGCAGCTTGTTGTTTCCTATATATGTTTTTTTTTTATGAGTCTAAGGTCTTTCCCATCAATTTGTAGACATGCAAGCATCTCCATCATGTTGACATGTCTTACTTTGTCGAAAGCTTTTGTGTAGTCAATAAAGCAAAGATGTAAGTCTTTTTTTACTTCTATAAAACGTTCAATTACTTTTCTCAGTATATACACAACATTTACTGTACCCTTGCCTTCTACAACCCACATTGTTCCTCTCCTATTTCGGGTTGTATTTTCTTCCTAACTCTTTGCATGATAATTCTTAGCAAAATCTTTTTGATGTGGCTCATTATACTAATTGTTCTATGTTGATCACATTCCAAGGCTCTTGATTTCTTCAGGATTGCAATAAATATAGAATTACATAATTCAGGAAGTATATCTCCAGGATCATATATTGTGCTGAGCAGTCTGGTGACTTGGTCTATTCCATATTCTTCTAAGGCTGTGATCATTTCTGTTGAGATGTTGTCTGGACCCAGGGTCTTGCCAGATTTCATATGGTTAAGAACATTCTGAACTTCTATCTTCAGAATTGATGGTCCTTCATTATTACTGCGAATATCATATTGTTCTTGCCTTGTATCATCATAAAGGTTTCTCACATAATCTGACCATGTATGTAAAATCTCATGCTTTTCTATTATGATTTTTCCATCTTTTGTTTTCAGGCAGCCTGTTGATGTAGGTGTTCTTTTATTAGTAAGCTGCTGAATTCTTTTGTGTGTTAATTTGGTATTTTTACTGTTGTGTTGTTTTTCAATTTCTATGCAATTATTTTCGAGCCATGCTTTTTTTGCTCCTTTACATAATGTTGTGACTTTCCTGTGAATCTTTTTATATTTATCAGGATTATTTTTGTTGTGTCTTCTTGTTTCCATTAGTCTAAAAATTTCTCCAGTCATCCATTTCTTACGACCCACTTTCTTGAATTTTGGAATAGTTGTTTCTGCAGTTAAATTGATTCAATTCTTCAACATTTTCCATTGATCATTCACATCTTGAAATAAGATCTCTAGGTCAGACAACATAGAGACATTAGATGTAGACAGTCAAAATTGTTTGGGCATGTTATGAAATGAAATGAAATTGGAGAACTTGGTGACAACTGACAAGATCGAAGGGAGGAGACCAAGGGGAAAACCGAGAAGTAAATACCTGTATGGTTTGGCCACGTGGCATGGTCGAGACAGGAACACGGGACTGATCCACGACTCTGGTGATCGAGTGAGATAGCAACACATTATCGCCCACGCTTATCGGCATGGCACATGATGGACGGATGGAGGTCAAACAATACATTAAATCTGTTCTTTACTTCTATGTTAAAATTGTCTTGTATTGCCTTGTCATTTTTTAATGCATACAAATCATATTTAGTGTTTCCTGGTGTATACTTGACTTTCTTCAAATTTACTTTCAATGTGCCTATAATCAATCTGTTAGAGGCAGACATTCAACACAATATTTCAGCTTTCTCACATGCCTGTGCCAACTTTGGGCTCAATATCAATTTGGAGAAAACTGTAGTTATGTACCAGCCAGCTCCAGGGAATAATCACACTGTGCCGAATATCAAAGTGAATGGTCATAGACTACGTGTTGTGGACAAATTCACCTATCTTGGCAGCACTTTGTCACAAGCTGCCACAATTGATGACGAAGTGAATGCAAGAATCTCCAAGGCATGTGTGGCCTTTGGCAGACTGTACAAGAATGTATGGGACAGAAATGGAATAAACCTGCCAACAAAGCTGAAAGTCTACAAAGCAGTTGTATTATCCACACTGCTATATGCTTGTTAAACCTTGATTGTTTATTAGTGACACGCTAGGAAATTAAACCACTTATACACAGTCAGCCTTAGGAAGCTTCTGAAGATTAAATGACAAGGAAAGATCCCAGACACTGAAGTCCTAGAAAGTGCGTCCATACCCAGTATCCACACTCTACTAGTGATCACATTAATTTACGGTGATCCAGTGGTGAACAGTTTTTTTCAAATAACGGATTTACCTCCAGACTCAAGCAGAACGGAGCATCCAGGGTGAGAGCTGTCCATTTCTATGTTTGATGTCCTGTGGTTTGGCCGTATGACGATGCGAGAAAGTATACGGCACATACGAATTCCAGAGTCCTATCTTGCACTCACACTAGCAGACACTACCAACTACATATACACATTCAATACATACAACTGACATAGTTTTCAACAATAAACATGTTATTAATTGTTGGAGGAAACTGTTGTCAGGGTATGTTATGAAGGATTGAGAGAGAGAGAGAGAGAGAGAGAGAGAGAGAGAGAGAGAGAGAGAGAGAGAGAGAGAGAGAGAGAGAGAGAGAGAGAGAGAGAGAGAGAGAGAGAGAGAGTATGGAAGACAGAAGGGAGGAGTGTAGACAAAAGTCATTCAATAGTTCCAATAGTAGAAGGATATTAAAGGTGTGCTTGTCGAGTCCACTTTCCTCCAGGGACGACAAGCGACATTCTCCATGACCAGAATCTTCTGTGATGCTGCTTAAACCAGCTGTTTCCGACAATGTTCTTTTGCCCATTCTACAAGTTTGTATCCGCTCTCATTTCGTTCTCCAAAACCATGTTTACCTACTGTACATCCATCAGCTTGATTCTCTACTTTCGCATTGAAGTCACCCATTATGATGCTTATTTCTGAATAGTATCATTTCTTCAAAGCATTCCCCATGTCATTATAAAATTCCTCTACACTATCCTCACTGCCTACTCCCGATGGGGCAAATATTTGAATGACGTTTATGTTAAAAGGTCTGCCGGTTAATTTTACCAATAGAACCCTGTCTGACACTGCCTAATAGCCTTTAACAGATTTTGATGTTTTCAATCGGGAGTCTCCGTAGCGAAGTGGTCAAGTCGTCTATCTCGCACTCCGAAGGTTGTGGGTTCGTTTCCGACTACGCCTTTCGGTTCACGGGTGCATTTTGTCGGAGACTCCTGGGGTCGTCGCAGTGTCTTTTGTGTGATGCTTTCGGCAAGCCATCCTGAGACAGAGCCATATGGGATCAAGCCCGAGGCAATGAAGTCGATCCTCTCGACTCTGAAGACTTTTTAAGATGTTTTCATATCCAAGCCAGCTTCCTGGCCTAAAGGTTAGCGATTTTTCTTCGTAATCTCGTATACTCTCGTAAGTAACGTGACGACGGTGAGAATCAGCAGTGGTTCGAATCGTGTCGGTAACTTACGGGGTATGTGAGCCGGCCGTTCAGAAAGCAATGGCAAACTACTGAGCGTAATCTTGCCAAGAAATCAACAATCAGCTGAAAGATGCTGATGTTGACAGCGATGTCCTGTGAAGGATATGCAAACATATCCAAGATAATTGCTACACCTCTTTTCCTTTCCTCTCCTCCAGAATATATAATCTTGCAATCCTCCCCTGCCTTAATCCTTGTCCCTTTCCATCTCGTCTCACACAATCCTAATAAGTTAATATTCTCTTTTCCCATTTCTTGTTGGATGTTATCCAATTTTGCATCTGCACTCATTGTTCTAACATTCTAAACATCTGTATATACCACTGTCTTTCTACGTTATGTCTATGTATGTTATGTCTGTGTATGATATGTTTGTATATGTTATGTCTGTATATGTTACGCCTGTATATGTTATGTCTGTGTATGATATGGCTGTATATGTTATGTCTGTATATGTTATGTCTGTATATGTTATGTCTGTATATGTTATGTCTGTATATGTTATGTCAGTATATGTTATGTCTGTATATGTTATGTCTATGTATGTTATGTCTGTATATGTTATGTCTATGTATGTTACGCCTGTATATGTTATGTATATCTATGTTATGTCTGTATATGTTATGTCTGTATATGTTATGTCTGTATATGTTATGTCTGTATATGTTATGACTGTATATGTTATGACTGTATATGTTATGTCTGTATATGTTATGTCTGTATATGTTATGTCTGTATATGTTATGACTGTATATTTTATGTCTGTATATTTTATGTCTGTATATGTTATGTCTGTATATGTTATGACTGTATATGTTATGTCTGTATATGTTATGACTGTATATGTTATGTCTGTATATGTTATGACTGTATATGTTATGTCTGTATATGTTATGTCTGTATATGATATGACTGTATATGTTATGACTGTATATGTTATGTCTGTATATATTATGTCTGTATATGTTATGTCTGTATATGTTATGTCTGTATATGTATGTCTGTATATGTTATGTCTGTATATGTTATGTCTGTATATGTTATGACTGTATATGTTATGTCTGTATATTTTATGTCTGTATATTTTATGTCTGTATGTTATGTCTGTATATTTCATGTCTGTATATGTTATGTCTGTGTATGTTATGTCTGTATATGTTATGTCTGTATATATTATGTCTGTATATGTTATGTCTGTATATGTTATGCCTATATATGTTATGTCTGTATATTTTATGTCTGTATATTTTATGTCTGTATATGTTATGTCTGTATATTTCATGTCTGTATATGTTATGTCTGTATGTAGACTGAGACGGCCGGGCGGTGGGCTTTAGATTGGAGAGTCGGGAGTCTCTGTGGCGAAGTGGTCAAGCCGTTTGACTCGTGCTCCGAAGGTTGTGTGTCCGATTCCGGGCCGCACCCTTCGGTTTACGAGTTAAATGTTTCGGAGACTCCTGTGGGTCGTCGTTAAAAGCTACGGAGTTTTGTGCGACGCTTTCCGTGCTGCGGAAAGAGACCGAGCCATATGGGACAAAACCCGGTGCAATGAAGTCGACCATGTCGACTTTTAAGCGACTTTTTTTTTTTATAAGATTGGAGAGAACACGTAATTGTCCGCCTGACAGCGTCTGCTGATAGAATACCCAGTTGAAAGGGGGAGGGGCGGGGAGAGGTCATGTCTAATTAAGGCCGAGCATTTTCTCACAATGCCATGTTTTATTCATGGAAATCTGGTTATCTAACAGGTTCACACAAGAAGATCTCGCGCCACAAGTAATGGACGCTGCTTTCTAGAGATTAGAAAAAACAAATCCCAATGTCAAGGACAGCCTACCGCCAGATGGAAACATACAGACCAATAACAAGATGGCACCTTGGCAGTTGAAAATCGAAAAAGAGTAGCCTAATGGCGCTGCCTGGGCAAAATTTCGAGTTAAAAATCTACTTAAAGTATTTTCAGGATCCTCGCCGGTGCTGCGGAGTTCGTGCACTGAGCTGAGTTTCTCCGGACTCAAGCTTGAGTTAGAAGTAGAACGGAGCACTTATGGGTTGCACCCGTGTGCCGTGATGTTGATCTGTCTGCTAAACTTAACTTTACTAAATTAAACTATGATGGGAACTGCAGTTGCCTCTCCGTGGATGCCACTCATTGTACTTGGGCCTTGTCTGAGAGTTATCAACACTGCATGGGTGGGTGGGTGCGTGGGTGGGTGATGAGTGGACGGATGGATGAGTGAATAGTTGATTGAAATGGATGATTGGATGGATGGATGAATGGATGGATGGACGAGTGGATGAATAAGTAGATGGATGGATAAATGAATTGATGGGTGGATGAGTGTTTGGGTGGATAATTTTATGGATGGATGGATGAGTGGGTGAATGAGTGGATGGGTGGATGGGTAGGTGAGTGGATTGTTGCATGGATGGGTGGATGGATAAGTGGATGAGTGTATGGATGGATGAATGATTGGGTGGATGAATGAATGAATGTATGGGATGGTGGATGGATGGGTCAGTGGATGGATACGTGGAAGGATGGAAGGTTGATGGGTGGATGGATGAATGAGTGGATGGAGGGAGGAGCTGACAAGTAGATGAAATAATGGATGGATGGATGATTGGATAGATGGGTGGATGGATGGGTGGGTGGACAAGTGTATGGTTGGATGAATGAAGGCATGATGGATTAATGGATGAGTAAATGGATGAATAAATGAATGGATGAGAGGCTGGATGGCTGGGTGGGTGGGTGGGTGGATATGTGGATGGATGGATGTATGGATGGATTAAAGGATTGGTGAATGTATGTATTGATTGATGAGATGAGTGGAATGACGGATGGATAGATGCTTGGATGGATGGATGGATGGATGGATGGATGGATGGATGGATGGGTGGGTGGATGGATGGAGGATCGATAAGTGTATGAATGAATGAACGAATGGATAGGTGGAGGATGGTTGGATGAATGGGTGGATGAGTGGGTGGATTTTTATCTGTATATGTCCTATGGGATATGTCCATAGTCATCCATCCACCAATCCATCCACCAATCCATCCATCTATCCATTCATCTATCTGCTATAACATCCACCCATTCATCCACCCAGCCATCCATCCACTCATCAAACCACCCATCCATCCACCCATCGGTCCATCCACTCACCCAGCCACCCACCCATCCATTAATCCATCCAACCACTCATCCACCCATCTATCCACCCTTCTTCTTGATGAGTTGATTTGATTTGATTTGATTTCTTCTCAATATCCATCCATTCAACTTTCCTACCATCCATTCATCCATCCATCTATCAGCCCATCCATCCATCAACCAACCCATCCATTATCCACCAACTAACCTATCCATCCATCCATCCACCCATTCATCTATACTCCCATCCATCTATACTCACAGCCATCCATCCGCTCACTCACCAATCCATCGATCCATCCATGAATCCACTCACCTATCCATCCACTCACCCATCCATCCACTCATCAGTCCACTCACCTATACATCCATCAACTCACCCATCCATCAATCCACTCACCCATACATCCATCCATCAATCCACTCACCTATCCATCTATCCACTCACCCATCCATCCACTCACCCATCCATCCACCCATCCATCCATAAATCCACTCACACATCCATCCGCCCTCCCATCCACCCGTCCATCCACTCACCCGTCCATCCACACATCCATCTATCCATCCATTCATCCACTCATCCATCCTTCCATCCTTTGACCCATCCATCCATTCACCCATCCATCCACCCATCCATCCACCCATGCATCCACTCACCTATCCATCCACTCACCCATCCGTCCATCCATACTTCCATCCATCAACACACCCATTCATCCACCCACACATCAATCCATCCACCCATCCATCCACCCACCCATCCATCCATTCACCTATCCATCCATCCACTCATCCATCCATCCATAAATCCATTCACCCATCCATCCATCCATCTACCCATACTTCCATCCATCCACTCACCCATCCATGCACCCACCACCCACCCCCAATCCATCCATCCATCCACCCATCCACCCATCTATTCATCCCCCCATCCATCTACCCATACTTCCATCCATCCATGCACCCATCCATGCACCCACCCACTCACCCATCCATCCATCCACCCATCTACCCATTCACCCATCCATCCATTCATCTATCCACTCATCAACACATCTTTATCTGA
Organism: Cepaea nemoralis; assembly: GCA_014155875.1. Taxonomy (NCBI): domain Eukaryota; kingdom Metazoa; phylum Mollusca; class Gastropoda; order Stylommatophora; family Helicidae; genus Cepaea; species Cepaea nemoralis. The sequence continues at coordinate 49,021 of JACEFZ010000030.1, read as the reverse complement.
AACAGGCGCCTTCATTGGGCCAGTGATGTGTTGTGAACAGTAAATGTTGTAGGACTTAATGACAGGAGAATAGCTGGTTGGTCTCTCCCTCCGTCCATGAACCCTCGCTCCGCCCCTCTCTCCACGAACCCTCGACCCGCCCCTCTCGAGACACGAAACTGCACCAACATGCCCGCTCTAAATCGCTCTTCCGTGTTCCAACTTTGGAAGCACCATTTATTCTGTGTCTGTCAATGATTAGCGACAACAGAGAGGCCGACAAGAAACGTCAGAGAAGATAGAGACGAACACGAACAGTTTTCAAGGAGCTGTCAATCAAACCGGGAGCACGCAAATCTACAGGTCTCGAGTTACTGCCCTCCTGGATTCTCGGAACTGATGATAGGGAAGTTACAACAACCGATAGATTGGAGTGTACAAGTTGTATAGGGAAATTAAACAACTGATAGATTGGAGTGTACAAGTTGTATAGGGAAGTTACAACAACCGATAGACTGGAGTGTACAAGTTGTATAGGGAAGTTACAACAACCTATAGACTGGATTGTACAAGTTGTATAGAGAAGTTACAACAACCGATAGATTGGAGTGTACAAGGTGTATAGGGAAGTTACAAAAACCGATAGATCGGAGTGTTACAACAACCGATAGATTGGAGTGTACAAGTTGTATAGGGGAGTTACGACAATAGACATACTGGAGAGTACAAGTTGTATAAGGGAGTTACGACAATAGACAGACTGGAGTGTACAAGTTGTATAGGGGAGTTACGACAATAGACAGACTGGAGTGTACAAGTTGTATAGTGGAGTTACGACAATAGACAGACTGGAGAGTACAAGTTGTATAGGGGAGTTACAATAGACAGACTGGAGAGTACAAGTTGTATAGGGGAGTTACAATAGACAGACTGGAGTGTACAAGTTGTATAGGAGAGTTAAGACAATAGACAGACTGGAGTGTACAAGTTGTATGGGGAAGTTACGACAATAGACAGACTAGAGTACATGTTGTATGGGGGAGTTACAACAATCTATAGACTGGAGTGTACAAGTTGTATAGATGAGTTACGACAATAGACAGACTGGGGTGTACAAGTTGTATGGAGGAATTACAACAACCTATAGACTGGAGTGTACAAGTTGTATAGGGGAGTTACGAAAATAGACAGACTGGAATGTACAAGTTGTATGGGGGAATTACGACAATAGACAGTCTGGAGTGTACAAGTTGTATACGGGAGTTACAACAACCTATAGACTGGAGTGTACAAGTTGTATAGGGGAGTTACGACAATAGACAGACTGGAGTGTACAAGTTGTATGGGGGAGTTACGACAATAGACAGACTGGAGTGTACAAGTTGTATAGGGGAGTTACAACAACCGATAGATCGGAGTGTACAAGTTGTACAGGGGAGTTACGACAATAGACAGACTGGAGTGTACAATTTGCATAGGGGAGTTACGACAATAGACAGACTGGAGTGTACAAGTTGTATGGGGGATTTACGACAATAGACAGACTGGAGTGTACAAGTTGAATAGAGGAGTTAGAACATCCGATAGATCGGAGTGTACAAGTTGTATAGGGGAGTTACGACAATAGACAGACTGGAGTGTACAAGTTGTATAGGGGAGTTACAACAACCGATAGATCGGAGTGTACATGTTGTATAGGGGAGTTACAACAACAGACAGACTGGAGTGTACAAGTTGTATAGGGAAGTTACAACAATAAACAGACTGGAGTGTACAAGTTGTCTAGGGGAGTTACAACAATAGACAGACTGGAGTGTACAAGTTGTCTAGGGGAGTTACAACAATAGACAGACTGGAGTGTACAAGTTGTCTAGGGGAGTTACAACAATAGACAGACTGGAGTGTACAAGTTGTATAGGGGAGTTACAACAACAGATAGATCGATGTGTACAAGTTGTTTAAAGGTCTTCACAACAAAACTGCCGGAGAGTGTACAAGTATGATGTAATTAACCGATTTACCCGCAACTGGGGTCGGCTGCTGTCGTCTGCTTGGTGGCGAGACTGGACTATGTGGCTGAGACACCGGAGCGTGGCTGGCTAGATGAGCCTGTCAGCGGCAGCCCGTCTCTTCCTGTAGCAGATTGTGAGTGGAAAGTGTGTGTGTGTTGAGTACAGTACAAACAGTTGAGAACTGAAAGTGTGCGTTGACTACAGTACAAACAGCTGGACGTCTCTGGTCTGCTGTGGAGTGATCGCCAGATATGGCCTGTCGTGGGGTGGCCGCTAGACATGGCCTGTCGTGGGGTGACCGCTAGACATGGCCTGTCGTGGGGTGACCGCTAGACATGGCCTGTCGTGGGGTGACCGCTAGACATGGCCTGTCGTGGGGTGATCGCTAGACATAGCCTGTCGTGGGGTGACCGCTAGACATGGCCTGTCGTGGAGTGATCGCTAGACTGGTCTGCCGTGGGATGGCCGCTAGACGTCGCTAGCCTGACGAAATAGTGATTAACAATATACAACATATCTAGGTAAACCATCTGGTCCAGAGAAACGACAGTGGAAGATAAACGCTATGGACCGCTGAGTGAACTTTAAAAAACAAGTTACATTCATACAAGAGACAACATTTCGTACTTCAGCATGTGTGTTGTAGACGACTTTGGGGATGAATAAAGAAGCGTTGTTGTTATTGGTTTGTTAATTCAGTGTGTATAAAGTTAGTTTGTGCACTTGCTGGTGCCGTCACAGTCTGTTTCATTCATCGACTGGGTTCAGAGGTGGCCATTTTTAATCTCGCATGTCTTAGAGTCCTGGAAACATTGCTATCATTTTACGTTGCCTGTTATTGATAGTTCGAGGAACGGTGCGAGATTTCGTTTCTGTATTCCTATTTCTCCTCTCTCCTCTTCTCTTTGTATTCCTATTTCTCTTCTCCCTGGTCCGAACGCAGTCAGCGTTGCGTTCTTTCTACTCACATCATCGTTTTCCCCGTCTTCAGTTGATACACCTAGTATTCTCAGATCAAACGCACCAGAGCTGTGTCCCTATCAAACTGACCATCGATACAGTCAGGATTTGAGGTAAACTGTGTGATTATGAATGCTGATGGTCCGACTAGCCCTGATCCACATTATATGAGAAAGCACATCAAGGATGATTGTTACACTGTGTAGAACTGAATGTACTCCACGGCTTCCCTATTGCTGTGTATTTTTACATCTACGTTCTGAGAATCATAACAGCAAGTGAGACAGACAACAAGATGACGGGTGTACTATGGGTAGGATTCACCACAGCTCCTGTCACTGCTGTGCATCTATCCCATGTGCCATTAATGAAGAACTAATGAGTAGCACATATGCAGGACTGTTGACGACACGATACTATCCAGTCGAAGGGTCTGTGAGGGATGAGAGGACAAGTGATATTCATGTACTTGACAGTATATAATCCATGTATGTGACAGTATATAATCCATGTATGTGATAGTATATAATCCATGTATGTGACAGTATATAATCCATGTATGTGATAGTATATAATCCATGTATGTTATAGTATATAATCTATGTATGTGACAGTATATAATCCATATTTATGGGACAGTATATAATTCATGTATGTGACAGTATATAATCTACGTATGTGATAGTATATAATCCATGTATAAGACAGTATATAATCTATGTATATGACAGTATATAATTTATGTATGTGACAGTATATAATCCATGTAAATGATAGTATATAATCCATGTAAATGATAGTATATAATCCATGTATGTGACAGTATATAATCCATGTATGTGACAGTATATAATCCATGTATGTGACAGTATATAATGCATGTATAAGACAGTATATAATCCATGTATAAGACAGTATATAATCAATATATGTGACAGTATATAATCCATGTATGTGACAGTATATAATCCATGTATGTGACAGTATATAATCCATGTATAAGACAGTATATAATCCATGTATAAGACAGTATATAATCCATGTATAAGACAGTATATAATACATGTATAAGACAGTATATAATCAATGTATAAGACAGTATATAATCCATGTATGTGACAGTATATAATCTATGTATGTGACAGTATATAATTCATGTATGTGACAGTATATAATCTATGTATGTGACAGTATATAATTCATGTATGTTATAGTATATAATTCATGTATAAGAAAGTATATACTCCATGTATGTGATAGTTTATAATTCATGTATAAGAAAGTATAGAATCTATGTATGTGACAGTTTATAATTCATGTATGTTATAGTATATAATTCATGTATGTGACAGTATATAATCCATGTATGTGACAGTATATAATCCATGTATGTGACAGTATATAATTCCTGGTTGTGACAGTAAATAATTCATGTATGTGACAGTATATAATCTATGTATGTGACAGTATATAATCCATGTATGTGACAGTTTATAATTCATGTATGTGACAGTATATAATCCATGTATGTGATAGTATATAATCCATGTATGTGACAGTTTATAATTCATGTATGTGACAGTATATAATCCATGTATGTGACAGTATATAATCCATGTATGTGACAGTATATAATTCCTGGTTGTGACAGTAAATAATTCATGTATGTGACAGTATATAATCCATGTATGTGACAGTATATAATCCATGTATGTGACAGTTTATAATCCATGTATGTGACAGTATATAATCCATGTATGTGACAGTTTATAATTCATGTATGTGACAGTATATAATCCATGTATGTGATAGTATATAATTCATGTATGTGAAAGTATATACCGTAGACCCCGAGGTAGACCAAGAAGACGGTGGAGAGATAATACATGTACAGACCTACAAGCACTTGGAATCAACGACTGGCAAGAGAAGGTCCACCAGAGAGACGAATGGAGACGGATTGTATTTGCAGCAAAGAACCTCAATGGCTCGGACAGCTGAAGAAGAAGAGGATGTGAAAGTATATAATCTATGTATGTGACAGTATATAATTCATGTATGTGAAAGTATATAATCCATGTATGTGACAGTATATAATCCATGTATGTTATAGTATATAATCCATGTATGTTATAGTATATAATTCATGTAAGTGACAGTATATAATCCATGTTTGTGACAGTATATAATTCATGTATGTGACAGTATATAATTCATGTATGTGACAGTATATAATTCATGTATGTTATAGTATATAATCAATGTATGTTATAGTATATAATTCATGTATGTGACAGTATATAATCCATGTATGTGACAGTATATAATTCATGTATGTGACAGTATATAATTCATGTATGTTATAGTATATAATCCATGTATGTTATAGTATATAATTCATGTATGTGACAGTATATAATTCATGTATGTGACAGTATATAATTCATGTATGTGACAGTATATAATCTATGTATGTGACAGTATATAATTCATGTATGTGACAGTATATAATTCATGTATGTGACAGTATATAATCCATGTATGTGACAGTATATAATCCATGTATGTTATAGTATATAATCCATGTATGTGACAGTATATAATTCATGTATGAGACAGTATATAATCCATGTATGTGACAGTATATAATCCATGTATGTGACAGTATATAATTCATGTATGTGACAGTATATAATCCACGTATGTGACAGTATATAATTCATGTATGTGACAGTATATAATCCATGTATGTGACAGTATATAATCCACGTATGTGACAGTATATAATCCATGTATGTGACAGTATATAATCCATGTATGTGACAGTATATAATTCATGTATGTGACAGTATATAATCCATGTATGTGACAGTATATAATCCATGTATGTGACAGTATATAATCCATGTATGTGACAGTATATAATCCATGTATGTGACAGTATATAATTCATGTATGTGACAGTATATAATCCATGTATGTGACAGTATATAATCATGTATGTGACAGTATATAATCCATGTATGTGACAGTATATAATCCAGTATGTGACAGTATATAATCCATGTATGTGACAGTATATAAATTCCATGTATGTGACAGTATATAATCCATGTATGTGACAGTATATAATTCATGTATGTGACAGTATATAATCCATGTATGTGACAGTATATAATCCATGTATGTGACAGTATATAATTCATGTATGTGACAGTATATAATCCATGTATGTGACAGTATATAATCCATGTATGTGACAGTATATAATTCATGTATGTGACAGTATATAATTCATGTATGTGACAGTATATAATTCCAGGTATGTGACAGTATATAAGTCATGTATGTGACAGTATATAATCCATGTATGTGACAGTATATAATTCATGTATGTGGACAGTAATATCCTTATGTGACAGATATATTCATGTATGTGACAGTGATTAAATCCATGTATGTGACAGTATATAATTCATGTATGTGACAGTATATAATCCATGTATGTGACAGTATATAATTCATGTATGTGACAGTATATAATCTATGTATGTGACAGTATATAATGCATGTATAAGACAGTATATAATCCATGTATGTGACAGTATATAATCCATGTATGTGACAGTATATAATCCATGTATGTGACAGTATATAATTCATGTATGTGACAGTATATAATTCATGTATGTGACAGTATATAATCCATGTATGTGACAGTATATAATTCATTTATGTGACAGTATATAATCCATGTATGTGACAGTATATAATCCATGTATGTGACAGTTTATAATTCATGTATGTGACAGTATATAATTCATGTATGTGACAGTGTATAATCCTATGTATGTGACAGTATATAATTCATGTATGTGACAGTATATAATCCATGTATGTGACAGTATATAATCCATGTATGTGACAGTATATAATCCATGTATGTGACAGTATATAATCCATGTATATGACAGTATATAATCCATGTATGTGACAGTATATAATCCATGTATGTGACAGTATATAATCCATGTATGTTACACTATATAATCCATGTATTTTATGCTTAATTTTCTTATTTTTTATTGTTCAAATTTACTTTTTTCAAATATTATTTTTGAAGTTTAATTTTAAAAATTTATTTTTAACTTTCATAATACTAACTTATTGCATAAGATATATTTCCTTTTCTGAAATATAACTTTTGTTTGCCCTGTTAGTTCCTTAATTTCTTTTGTGTATCTTCCATCTATCGTTATAAATGTCCCCAAGTATATAAAATTATCCACTTGGTTAAGCTTTTTCACTTCTACCTTGATCTTTCTATTATTGTTTGTAATGTATATCTTGCCTTTTGGGTCTCCTTTTCCTTCCACTTATCCATACTGTTTTTCGCCAGTTTTCAATATTTATTGTCTTTCTTATTTGTCTCATTATAATTCTGAGTAGAATCATAATGTTATAGGAATATGTAAAGAACACCGCTTGTCATTGATTTCCCTCTTAACAGTGATCATACAGGTCAATGACCATATTCACTGTCTAACGTCCAGTAGGTTATGGGACAGACGATTTATCTCCAGTAGGTGGGAAAATTTGCCCAGTCAGCAGAAAATCGGTTGTGGTGTAATGATTGTTACGTGGTATGATACGATGAAAAATCTTCTAGAAGATGTTGTAGCTAGGGTATCCAAGAGATCAACAATGCAGACGCGGATTTAAGAAAGTCTGTATTGGCAATAAGCAGCATTTGAGACTTGAAGATATGGGTAATATAAAGTGTTATATAATGACAACGCAGAGGACTGGGTTTTGGAAAGCGGTAAGTTGCGAGCTGAAGTGAGTATACTGTGAGAGCAAGTGGGTATGTAAGCAGGTTATCTTTATTTGTTGGTGTTCAGATCATCCTTATTTGATGTTCACGTCAACTTTATTTGTTGTTCATGTTGTTTAGGTAGTCAAAGTACAGAGAGAGAGAGAGAGAGAGAGAGAGAGAGAGAGAGAGAGAGAGAGAGAGAGAGAGAGAGAGAGAGAGAGAGAGAGAGAGAGAGAGAGAGAGAATTGATGACAGGTAGAACAATGAAATGTTGTGAAATACAGAGAACAACGTAGAAAATGTAGTAAGAAGATCTCTGAGTTGCTCCACGCCACTGGCTGTGATATGCAAGTGAAGTGCTGTTTCTTCGTGTGGTCGTGGAAAATTGTTGACAATAAGGCTGTTAATTGACGGATTTGGCGAGGCTGCAGACTGTTGACAGTTGATTATAGACGAAACGAGTCATTTATACCAAGACTGACTAACTGGAACATATCGGTCGAGTGGATATATTGTCCCGGTTAGTAATTTCTATGTTACACGTTTTGACACACCATGTTTAGTTGACGTCAGTTAATTTCTGATTGAATGGACAAGGTTATGCAGTAAGGTTAAAGATGATCGTAGATACTGTTTTCTTGAAATGTAATATGTTCACAAGGAAGGGAGAGAGAGAGAGAGAGAGAGAGAGAGAGAGAGAGAGAGAGAGAGAGAGAGAGAGAGAGAGAGAGAGAGAGAGAGAGAGAAGAGAGAGACATAGAGAGACAGACAGAGAGAAAGAATGAGTGTGAGAGAGAGAGAATTAGTGAGAGAGAGAGAGATGATCGTTTGAAAATGTGAGAAATTTATACCTGTTTTCTTGTGTGGCAGTGAATTTTGGCATGTAAATTATAATTGCAGACAGTGAGCGGAATCTTTAACATTTAGTAAATGTGTGTGTTGTGTTGTTTGTCCATCAAGAATGATGATGACCATTCATTTCATCCAGTGGGGTTGAAGGTGTGGAGCCGTGGGTTCTAAGATGGCTGATAAGGCCTATTTTGGCTCGAAATGTTCTTTGACAATGTGGGCAAAGAATGCTTGACGTCTCTGGAGGAGGATTTCCTGCAGTGGTTTTTCTGTCCTGCCTTTTCTTCACAGCTCTTGCAGTCCTGGTTGCCTCACATATGACTGCACCTTTGCGTAATGATGCACGCCACGAATTTCGGTCTCTGGCTGCAGCCTCCCAGGTGTCATGATGAATTCCAAAAGCATTCAGTGACATTTTCAGAGTGTCTTTAAAGCGTTTCCTCTGGCCACCTTGGGAGCGTTTACCACAACGCAGTTCACTGTAAAAAATTCGTTTAGGGAGCCTGTGATCTGGCATGCGAGTCAAGTGACCAGCCCAGCGAATCTGATTCTTCATCAGTAGAGTGTGGATACTGGGCATGGATGCTCTTTCTAGGACTTCAGTGTCTGGAATCTTGTCTTGCCATTTAATCTTCAGTAGCTTCCTTAGGCAGACTGTGTGGAAGTGGTTTAATTTCCTAGCGTGTCGCTGATAAACATTCCAGGTTTCACAAGCATATAGCAGTGTGGATAATACAACTGCTTTGTAGACTTTTAGCTTTGTTTGCAGGCTTATTCCAGTTCTGTCCCATACATTCTTGTACAGTCTGCCAAAGGCTGCACTGGCCTTGGAGATTCTTGCATTCACTTCGTCATCGATTGTGGCAGCTTGTGACAGGGTGCTGCCAAGATAGGTAAATTTGTCCACAACACTTAGTCTATGATCATTCACTTTGATATTCGGCACAATGTGATTATTCCCTGGAGCTGGCTGGTACATAACTACAGTCTTCTCCAAGTTGATATTGAGCCCAAAGTTGGCACAGGCATGTGAGAAAGCTGAAACATTATGTTGCATGTCCGCCTCTGAGTTGGCGTATAGAGCGCAATCATCAGCAAACAGGAGCTCTCTGACGGTGCCGCTGTTAATTTTGGTTTTAGCTTTCAGCCTTCTGAGATTGAATAACTTTCCATCCATACGGTAGTTGATGTCTATTCCAATGTCGTCGTTCTCGAAGGCATTCATCAACATGGCTGAAAACATGAGGCTGAACAGTGTTGGTGCCAGGACACAACCTTGCTTCACTCCATTGGTGACAGGAAAGGGTTCAGACAGCTCACCATTTTCCTGTACTCTTGCCTGCATGCCGTCATGAAATAGCCGCACTATTTGGACAAACTTTCGTGGACAGCCATATTTTGCCATAATCTTCCACAGTCCTTCTCTGCTGACTGTATCAAAAGCCTTGGTAAGGTCAATGAAAGTGGAGAACATTTCGCAGTTCTGTTCCTGACATTTCTCTTGCAGCTGCCTTGCAGCGAAAATCATATCAACAGTTCCACGTTCTTTTCTGAAGCCACATTGACTCTCAGGAAGAAGACCTTGATCGAGATGGGCTGTGAGGCGATTGAGAAGAATTCTGGCGAGTATCTTCCCTGCAATTGAAAGCAAGGAGATGCCTCGGTGGTTGTCACAGGATTGGCGGTTTCCTTTACGTTTGTAAAGGTGGACTATTGACGCGTCCTTAAAATCTTGTGGCATGGTCTCGTTCATCCATATGTTTGTGAAGACTTGGTGAAGCTGCTCTGTTAGGACCGACCCACCTGCCTTGTATATCTCTGCTGGGATGGAGTCAGGACCAGGTGCCTTGCCGCTGGAGAGTTGCTGGATGGCTTTGTTTATTTCCACTATGGTTGGCAGGTCATCAAGAGTCTCATTGGTGGGAACTTGAGGAAGGCAATTGATGGTTTCATCATCGAAGAAGGAAGTTGCATTTAAGATTTTGCTGAAATGCTCTGCCCAGCGTTGGAGGATTTCTTTCTTATCGGTGACCAATGTTCCCCCGTCTGCACTGAGGAGGGGAACTATGCCTGGTGATGAAGGACCATAGACCGCTTTCAGTGAGTCGTAGAAGTTTTTCATATCGTGTCTGTCAGCAAAGCCCTGAATTTCATCAGCTTTGCTGCTCAGCCAGGAGTCCCGCATTTGCCGAAGTTTCTGCTGCACTACTCTCTGAATGTTCTTGAAAGCATCTTTTTTTTATGTTGACTATGGGTCATTCAAATGTGCCTTGAGGAGAAGATGTTTCTCGGTCAGCAATTGGTTGATGTCTTCGGAATTTTCATCAAACCAGTCTTTGTGCTTTCGGGGGGCTGGACCCAGGATTTCCATAACAGTGTTGTAAATCGTGTCCTTTAGGGCTCTCCATTCTGTTTCTGTATCCTGTTTAGCTTCAGCATTGGGCTTGAGGCGGTCTTCCAGCATATTTTCAAATGACTGCTGCATTTTCTTGCTGTTTAGGCGGGTGACATTTAGCTTTGTTTGCATTTTCGCCCCTTGAGGATGCCGTGGTGGCCTGATGTGGATGTTCATTTTCGAGACAATGAGACGATGGTCTGTCCAACATTCGGCACCACACATGGATTTTGTCACTCGAACGTCTTGTCTGTCACTCCTCCTGACGATGACATAGTCAATGAGGTGCCAGTGTTTCGAGCGAGGGTGCATCCACGATGTCCTATTTCTCATGGGGAGACTGAAAATTGTGTTCGTAATCAGGAGATCATGTTCGGCACATGTCTGAAGGAGGCGGAGTCCATTGCTGTTACAATTTCCGACTCCATGCTTTCCAATAATGCCACTCCAAGAGGTGGTGTCCGTGCCTACTCTGGCATTGAAATCCCCAAGGAGTATAAGTTTGTCTCCTTTGGGAACAGATGTTAATACATTGTGCAGGTAGTGTTGTAATATAATACAGGCAGATAAAGTAGTATGGAGACAGCTATGTATGTTAAAGAGGAAAATGGGGCATTTGTTCTTATAAGGCATCATGTGCAAGATATATTTCATTAGAAAAACAACACAGGTGAAATAGTCACATAACTAGGCTACCAGCTAACAGTATACGACATCAAGTAACACTGTAAAGAACAAGTGGAATAGAAGAAGAGTTTGATCTGTATACACTGCACAGAGGGAATCACAGAGTACATGTACCTCTCTCTATATTAACATTCATAAACAACCAGTATCCCACTGTGTATGTTGCCCCTCGACACCACAAGGTACAGGAGAAACAAAGTTAGACATATCTATGGTGTGATCAAAGTAGAAGAACTGGACATCCGCAGTGTTGGTAACTACCTACACTTTGAGAAATACCACTTATGTTAATAGAAAATAGCGCTAACACTGTCAAACACAGGAAGAAGGGACCATAAGAACATCCTTTACGCAATGTATATATCATGTATTATCTCTATCAACCTTTGCTGTTTCCTATAATATAATATGATCTTACCAGTAGCTAAAATTTGTTATAGGACAGATAGATAACTCTGATGTGATATGTATTATATACCAGGTATAGTGACGCCTAGTCACCAGTGTCTGTTTTGTATACATTGATTGAAACTAAATTTCGTGAATACTGTTGGCTATAAACAGACACGCAAACACACGCAACGACAGCTGAAATAGATCGGTCACATAACTAATCAACCAACTGACAATATACAAAAACATGTAATACTCTCAGACCACCTGACCTAGAAGATGAAATTGTTTTGTATACAAAGGCCATTGGTCCGTTGCTAGCTTTAACACAAACACACGCATGAATCTTTTGTCCTGTTGACCATTACAACCAGTTAGTGCTTGGTGACCGCTACGCCCGGGTAATTGCAACATTCAATCCATTATCTCTGACGCCTTTACCGGAATAGTATGAAATATTACGGATCGTTTAATTATGTCTGCTGACTGGACACATATCTGGGTATACAACATAGAACTTTTGGAGGTGACAAGTAGTCGAATTTAGGACACAACACATCGACCGAACATGTAGTAGTAGTAGTAGTAGTAGTAGTAGTAGTAGTAGTAGTAGTAGTAGTAGTAGTAGTAGTAGTAGTAGTAGTAGTAGTAGTAGTAGTAGTAGTAGTAGTAGTAGTAGTAGTAGTAGTAGTAGTAGTAGTAGTAGTAGTAGTAGTAGTAGTAGTAGTAGTAGTAGTAGTAGTAGTAGTAGTAGTAGTAGTAGTAGTAGTAGTAGTAGTAGTAGTAGTAGTAGTAGTAGTAGTAGTAGTAGTAGTAGTAGTAGTAGTAGTAGTAGTAGTAGTAGTAGTAGTAGTAGTAGTAGTAGTAGTAGTAGTAGTAGTAGTAGTAGTAGTAGTAGTAGTAGTAGTAGTAGTAGTAGTAGTAGTAGTAGTAGTAGTAGTAGTAGTAGTAGTAGTAGTAGTAGTAGTAGTAGTAGTAGTAGTAGTAGTAGTAGTAGTAGTAGTAGTAGTAGTAGAGTTTGTTGTTGTAGTGATTGTTTTATTAATAGTAGTAGTATATGTTGTTATTGTTTTCCTCTTTCTGGTTTTCTTGTTTTTCATGTCGTTCAGATGGTGAGAGGTTGTGGACACCCTGTTGTTCATGTCGTTCAGATGGTGAGAAGTTGTGGACACCCTGTTGTTCATGTAGTTCAGATGGTGAGAAGTTGTGGACACCCTGTTGTTCATGTCGTTCAGATGGTGAGAAGTTGTGGACACCCTGTTGTTCATGTCGTTCAGATGGTGAGAAGTTGTGGACACCCTGTTGTTCATGTCGTTCAGATGGTGAGAGGTTGTGGACACCCTGTTGTTCATGTCGTTCAGATGGTGAGAAGTTGTGGACACCCTGTTGTTCATGTCGTTCAGATGGTGAGAAGTTGTCGACACCCTGTTATCATGTTGTTTTTCATGTCGTTCAGATGGTGAGAAGTTGTGGACACCCTGTTATCATGTTGTTTTTCATGTCGTTCAGATGGTGAGAGGTTGTGGACACCCTGTTGTTCATGTCGTTCAGATGGTGAGAGGTTGTGGACACCCTGTTATCATGTTGTTTTTCATGTCGTTCAGATGGTGAGAGGTTGTGGACACCCTGTTATCGGTGAACCACTTGATACATACATACAGGTACAAGAACAAAGACGCATGCGAGTTTATTTCTGGCTATAACTAGTTTACTATGACAGAAAGAAATACAGACAAGTTGATTAGACTATCTCTGCCTCCTCCACTATTGTTCTTGACATTTTTCTCTGCTCCAGGATTTTGACTCTGTGACTGGCTCCCAGGACTGGGGTCAACATTTGTTCCAGCGCTAGTACACGCTTTTCAAAATTCTCACGTTCTCTGGTTGATTGATTGATTAATTGATTTAGGAACCGACATCACAGCATTCAGGACATTCCCATAAGCGCTCCGTCCCCATCCTCAGCAGCCAGCGAAGAGTTCCAACACTAATAGTTCCAGTAGCAATCTAATTATATGTCCGTCTCGCCTTTCCTCCGAGCGCCGAGCGTCGGCCAGATCCCCTCGTCACACCTCGTTATCTCATTCTTACCAGACCATGGTGCTCCATCTGCTCCTCCGAGGTGTACACGTGCTCCCACAAGGCCGCAACCACGTCTGCCTTGTCATGCATCAATACTCCACCAAATTTTGCAGAGCCAGCCAATCTGTCCGCCTGTTCATTCCCCAGCACACCGGCATGCCCAGGAGAAAAGATCCAGGTGATGCTTACTACCCGTGACCTCCGAAGCGAAGCAAGCCACTCTGCACGAAGCCTACCTGTTCTCACCCTTCTCAGCATGCTTTCTGAGTCGGTTACAATCACAATGTGTGCATGTATCGTGTTTTCTATCCAGCGGAAAGCTGCACTGACCGCCTCCACCTCCATTCTTAAGCTAGATGTAGTGTTATCATACGCCAGGCTCTCCTGCACCAAACGCCGACCATTAGTTTTTGCCAAGAACCCCCAGGCACTTCTCCTACCTCTCAACACTGACCCATCCGTGTAGATAATCACATCACCCGGGCGAGAATTTTCCTGAATTAGTTGCTGAATTTCCACTTCCGTGGCCCCTGCTGGCCACTCCCTGCACTCCCGGCTCAATGTTATTACAACTCTGCACAAGTCTGACTGCACGGCTGGCACTCTGACCCACTCCTCTCCTCGCCTAATGTTCTCCAAGGGGCACACCTGTCTGATCGTATCCTCCGCCTGAGCCATCCATGATTTCCCTCGTATCAGTCTCTGACCCTTAACTACGTCCAGCGCCTCATGCAACGGGTGATCTGTGTCTGCAGCTACTCTGAGGTATGCCTTCGCTTGCATCACCTTGTTGCAGTTCTTTACCTTTTATTATAAATGGTTATTGTATTTTAGAGGTTTGTAACGTAACACACATGATCTCTGGTTACATGATGCCAGCTACCATGGCGTTCTTCGGTGCCAACGAGATGAACAGTCGAGAGGTACGGTTCTGTTTCAAACTTAACCTACATCGGAGACGAGTACATTGAAAACTTACAAGACTTCAACGCCTAGTGTGAAAGTTACAAAACTCCAACAGATAATAATTCATTAATAGTGAAAGTTACAAACCTCTAAAATACAATAACTATTTATAATGAAAGTTAAAGAACTGCAACATATAAAGCATCACTATGAAAACCGCAATATCTTAATCAAATACCACTATTTACAGTGAAAAACACAATGAATTATATTTATCATTAAATATTGTGCTATATAAGCTGAGATGCCCATGGAATTATGTTAAAAGAGGTTTTTCCAGGGTTCTCCTTTAATATACTTATTGTGTGGTTTATATAAGAAATTATGTGGAAGCTACAGATCAGTGATTTCATAGAAGAATGATGAAAAACACATTGAAAGGATAGTGTAATAAAGGTATCTTGAAAGAAGTTAACTCACAAAGAGAACTGGTAATTTGCATCAAAAACCGACTGTCGACATTCTTTGGCCACGACTTGAGAGAGAAAGACAATAATTACCATATGAATGAAATGGACTGTGATACAGCTGTCGAAATGATATGAAAACAGACAGTATAGGACCGCTTTGCAAAGTAAAAATTATGGAAAACAGAAAATGTTGTAGTGACAAGTCTTCATAAAACAAAACACAATCATTACAGAGATGCCATACTAACGTCAGAGTGACTATACTAATGTACAATAGACAGAACGAGCTGGGAAAATGTGTACCAATGATCTCAGAATGTGAACCACCAGACCAGCCGTGAATGATGCTGGGGATCAGCTTATATTATATAGCCAGGAGTGTCAGGATGTGTAGTTGTGTGGAGGTAGGCGGTGAAAACAAGCCAGAGAACATGTCAGGTGTCAAGTTATTGGGAGCAGAATTGTTTGTATAATAAAAAAAAGTAAGGCGGAGAAGGGCAGGGAAGGTGGTGATAGTGATGGACCACGAATGACTCTAAAGAGGAGTATCTCAACAAATGTCTCCACGACACACGAGTCTGTGTCAGTGTTGGTTGGTCCATACTACTACTGGTAAAATTAGACATCGGAACTATGCACATGAAAGTTACCATTTATACAAACCTTAATCGTTGGGTGTTGTATTTCCTCTGTTGAACCAGAGGAGCAGCTTCGGAAACCGGCAGTGGGATATGTTTCATTCCACAAAACATTAATTTTCTTGAGAGACTCAGAGGCTGGACCATGACTACTAGGTAGAAGGTCAATATTTTCATCTGAAGAAACATCATTAAGCAAATCAAAGGTTGTCTCTTGCAGGTCTACTGCTGCCTGACTGCTAGAAGTAGGTTTCTGGCAGAACAAAATGGATGTAGGAGAAAGAGGAGGCAAAAATTTCTTTCGTTGGCCAGGGTTGTAATCCATGTTTTCGTTTCTTCTCTTTGACGTTTCTTTTTTTGGAAGAAGGATGTCCCTTTCTTGCTACAGATAACAGCCCAGAGGACACTTTGAGTATTAGCGACAAGTGGTATTGTCCCCTACTTCTGCTTAAATGACATACAGTCGGCACGCTGAATAGGTATTTAACCTGGTCAATTACCGGGATTAAAACCTGTCACCTCCATACGACATCTCACTGCAGCAACCAGTGTACTTCGAGGTATGACCAAAATAGACACAGGGCATCTATCATACCCACGTCACCACCTTTACGTATACTCTTGATACTCTATCCTTCAACCACCCCCAGTCACACAACCCGACCACTAACAATCACCATCTTTACTGTATTATGATTTTTCATTGGAAGCTATGTGACCCTTGTACGATGATGACACTAATAGTCTCTACAGACCATATAACCACCTCCTCAACAACGCCAATCCGTCTTACACCCACTCCACCTTCCGCATCGTGTGGACGAGTACTGTAACCCTAACACAACCACTCACACACACATACGCCCGCATGATCACCGTACAACGCCACCTCGTGGAAGAGCATCGTACTCTTAACCAATACACACCAATAATAGTCCCACCTCATTCCCAATAGGCATCTCGACCACCACTACTCCACCCCACTGCCCTGCCTCTTAACAAGGAATCACCATTTTAAAAAAATGTTCCAACCTCCCCACCCAATCACTTAACAAACATCTTTAATCTTCACAACCTCCCCACCCCACAACAACTAATAATATTCGCCATATTAATATTTAAATTTTTTCAACCTCCCGGCTTAGCCACGATGCTACCCCGTGGAAGAGCATCGTACTCCTAACCATTACACATCACCAATAGTCTCACACCTCAATCCCGATAGACAGCTCGGTCACCATGACTCCACCCCAACCGATTTTCTGTTGGATTCGAACATCGACCGCCCGCGCACCGAACGCACACGCACGCGCACGCCCCACGTGTACCCCTATGATGATTGTGTATAGGCCACTAGTAGTCTCTATAGACCATATAACCGCCTCCTTAACAACGAAAATCCGGCTTACACCCACTCCACAACCACTTCCCCACCGTGTGGACGAGCACTGTAACCCTAATACCACTACTCACACGCACACGCACGCCACATATGTAACCCTAATACCACTACTCACACGCACACGCACGCCCCATATGTAACCCTATGATGATAGTTTATAGACCACTAATAGTCTCTACAGACCATATAACCGCCTCCTTAACAACGAGAATCCGTCTTACACCCACGTCACATATTGAATTGGGTTCGAACACTGACCACCCGCGCACCTTCAAGTCGCCCGGCCCGCTCACACCCACCACACCCACCACACGCATACGCACCGATCACCTGATTTTAAAGGGATGTAATAATACCAGAAAAGATCGATTCATGAGTTATACCCCTTTGGCACCGCAAATGAAATGCGGAGTCGATTTTCACCGGAGCGCGTGACGTCACATAGAGCTATAGAGAGAAATATTCCGGAGCTGGCTTCGCATTCAGGGTGGCAAATGCGCATACTATACTACTCACTACAGAAGATTACGATAGTGTTGGTGAGCAGCATCATTTCTCTGCTTCACACCACTGCAAGAGAGGATAATGATGATTTTCATGTCTCCACTTGACAACGACGGCGGACGACGTGATCTCCATGGGGCTATCAGCAAACATAAGGTGACTGCTGCTTTCTTTACACTTACACATACTGAGAAGAAGAAGAAGAAGAAGAAGAAGAAGAAGAAGAAGAAGAAGAAGAAGAAGAAGAAGAAGAAGAAGAAGAAGAAGAAGAAGAAGAAGAAGAAGAAGAAGAAAAGACGTAATTAACTAGATGGCTTGTTCACATGGCATGGTCGAGACAGGAACACTGAGCTGATCCACGACTCTGGTGATCGAGTGAAATGGCTAGTCAAGACCGCCCACGCTTTCCGGCATGACACATGATTGATTGATTGATGATGTTTACCACATAACTAACTGAGTAGCAAGTATATATTTTTAAGTTGCATGCCCTTCACAGGACGTAGCAGTCAACCCCAGCATTTTCGCTGTTCGTGATTCGAGGGCAAATTTTACGTTCAGTAGTTTGCCATTGCTTTCTGAACGACCGGCTCATATACCTTTTTCGAAAAAAAAAACTGCACCGCTGTGCTTCGACCCCGGGTATACGGGCTCACAAACCGCGTTCGCAAACAATATGAATAATCCACAGTGTACCCACTGGGCCTCAATGAGTGTACACAGAATTGTATCTTTTTTTACTGTTATTTTATTGTAATATCTATGATACTGTAACATAATATAATACACGTGGAAACTTATTTTGGATTGTATGTGGAAACGGAATAGAACACCCTTAGAACAAGAGGGTTTCAATTGAAAACCTTAACTGTTTCGTGTGTGTGTGTGTGCGTGTGTGTGTGTGCGTGCGTGCGTGCGTGCGTGCGTGCGTGCGTGTGCGTGTGCGCGTGTGTATGAATATTTACTTCATTACCGATAAATTCTATTGGTCGCTTGTGTAACCATTCATGCGCCACCTACAGTACCTCTTCATTATGTCACAGAAGTCGCGCCGTTTTGACACTTCCTGCTCCAGGCATACAACTGCTGGACTAACAGGCTTGCATTACGATAATGGACCTATATTTGCCGATGCATTTCTATAGGTTTCACCCTTTCACTGATGTTTTAAAAAAAAACGGCTGGTGCATGTCAAAAGTTGCACAACCATTATTAAGATGTCCTTGTGACGTCACGGTAATCGTCTGACCCTTGATGTCACGTGCTTAACGCTCTTTCCATCCTGTACAACAATATGACAGGTTACTGGACAATGCCTTAATTATTGTAATTTCTATCATACTTCTAGGATTTTCATTTGGACCTCCATCGTATATATTAGTAAAGTAATTTATATGCCTGTTACATATTTGAATTACATCAAACGGATTATATAATTCCAAATATTCTTAGCACTAATGACATAAACTAAAGAACTTCTTGACAACTGGCAAGATTCAGAGCAAAAGAACAAAGGAAAGACAAAGAAGTAAATATTTGGATGGTTTTGCAACGAAACATGGTCTTGACATGAATTGTGGAACTGATCCACGACACGTGTGATCGTGTGAGATGGCGAAACATGACTACCTGCACTAATCGACATGGCACATAATGAATGAATGTGTTGTCCATCTCTTGTATTTTCTACACGTATACTAATTCAACGTTTTCAATGTGCTTGTAGCAATGAAGATACTGTTGATCCTTGATCTAATTCTATAACGGACTCTCATAGACATGATTGTCTAGATAACATGTTAGCTTTATGGACTTGGATATTGTGCTGTTTCCAATCTCAGTACTAAAGAACATATTATGTGATATTAGTCATTTGCAATCATTTATTTCCTATTTAAGCATACACACGAATGGACTATTCCATTAACAGTGTATACAACTTCGCTACTCAGTCGCAATACAATGAACACATATAAATTTAGGTTTGAATTAAAACAGCATACACATCTCTAACACGAATGACTGTCCCGCATAGAATCGTCATATCTATAGGAGATTACGTTCTTCTACTGTTCCGGCCATGCCGATGTAAGTGGAAAGAAAACGGTACATTGTTTGATCTCCAGTGACAACTCCGCGGATAGGCAAGGTTGACATGATACTCTATACAGAATGAAGCTATGCGCATTATTCTTGGATGTACAAGAGATACAGCATGCAGGGTGATGCGCTACCTTCTTGATTTTCCTACCATTGAAGAGAGAATACAAGTTTGCAGGGCACGCGCCTACCTCAAAGTTAACGCAAACACACAACATCCACTGCATAGTGAAATTATGAAGGTGAAGGGCAGCAGGTTAAAAAGAGGACGGTCGTGGATGGGTCAAGCCGAAGACATTCTTCAATAGGTGTGTTCACTTGAGGACTTAGAACCTGGCGAGGAGTTGGTGTAAGTGCCAACAGATTTCTGCACATCCTTTTCAGTTTGCATCCAACTAGATAGAAAATGCAGACAAGAAAATCCGGCACTGTGGAGGCTGAAGTACAAGCGTTGATTTTCGAGAATTCGCTAGACGGTGATGCGGTCATCTACACAGATGGGTCGGTCGTCCGACATGTGAGAAGCTCATGGGTCTTTACAGCTCGGGCCGGAGGGAGAATTGTGAAGGAGGACTCTGGTGCTCTCACTGAAACCACAAGTAGCCTGACTATGGAAGTCATGGCAGTAAGCAAAGCAATAACATAGCTCGAGACACAGACATTCACTAGGGCATGTTTCCTTAGCGACTCAATGAACATGATCAAGAGGATAGAGGAGGGGTCGATCCGAAGAGAATGGTTGCTGCCTCTGGAGCGGTCTCGGCTGTCACAGATTAGTTTCATCTTCGTGCCAGGGCATGCGGGAGTACAAGGAAATGAGCGGGCTGACAAGCTCGCAGGTAAGGCTACTGTGGAGGGCGGACGCGCCATGGACCAGGCTGACATTCTGAATGCTCTACGAGAAGTAAGACTTTTGCGTGAACCAAGTGATGACTGTGAATCTACAACCATGGCCAGACTGCGAGAACAGCAAATTAAAAGAAGGGTGGCCAAACAAGAACACTACGCAGGAAGCCAAAGAAGATTGATAAACCAACACAGAACTGGCGTCGTTAGCCGCTACACGCTGCGGGATTTGCTGAGGAGGGGATCCGAACACTTATGGACTGGATGGTTCGATGTGCAATGAGGATGATCTGTCGACTAACTACCTAACTAACTGACATGATACTCTCTATAGATTGTGCATATCTATGCATCCGACAATATTGATGACGAAGATTCAGCAAGGCTGCTCTCACTTTTACTTATGGAAATCTGAGATACACTCTATAGATGATTGCCTGTTGCACCTTCAGGGACAACACTGGGGATAAGCAAGGAGGACATGACACTCTGATTAGATGATCGTTTGTTGCACATCCAGGGACAACACTGCAGAAAAGCAAAGAAGCCATGCTATCTCTATAGAAGATTGCCTATGGCACCTCTATGAACAACACCGCTGATGAGCATAGAAGCCATGATACTCTTTATAGATGATCGTCTATTGCATATTCAGAGACAACGCCGCTTATAAGCAAGAAAAACATGCTACTCTCTATAGACCAGTGTTTCCCAACGTGGGGCCCACGCCCCACAGGGGGGCAATTCGATTGTTAAGGGGGGCAATTCGAAAATGGAAGAAATCGGCTGAATATAACAAAATGGGGAGACTTGAGACTGAAGATAACTAAATTGGAACCTGACATAAGATCTCTTTGCAGCAAGCATCAAGCGCAAGGATCTCACTAAATTTAAATAATAATAATTACTAATAATTAAAATAATATTGAAAAATCTTTCATTAAAATTATTTTGTACTTGAATTTCAGTTCTCCATTATATGTTTTGAAAATTTACTTACTGTGTTTGCTCAATAATTTCCTAGTGATTTCTTCCTAAAACCTATCATTCAAGTTTCTTTAGTGAACATTTCAATTTTTGAATATTAAAAATAATGTATATGTTGAGGGGGGGGCGTGGGGCGGGGGAGGGGGGCAATATGAATTTTAGAAAGGCTTAAGTGGGGCATGGCACAAAAAAGGTTGGGAAACACTGCTATAGACGTTTGTCTATTGCACATCCAGGGACACCACCGCTGATAAGCAAGGAAGTCATGATACTCTGTATAGATGATTGCCTGTTGCACCTCCAGCAAGGAAGTCATGATACTCTGTATAGATGATTGCCTGTTGCACCTCCAGGGACAACACCACGGATAAGTATGGAAACCGTGATATTCTCTATAGATGAATGCTCGTTGCATGTCCAGAGACAACACCGCAGATAATGGAAGAAGACATGATACTAGCTATAGATGATTGTCTATTATTGCACCTCCAGGGACAACACCGCTTATAAGCAACGAAAACATGATACTTTCTTATGATGATCGCCTGCTGCGCGAGAAACACATTTCTTGCCTACACAGGGCTAGAACTCAGGGATTCTTGTCGACAATTACAGAAATAGTTGCTACAAACCAGGAAGCAGAGCTTGCGTTATCAACTGGCCACTGTAACTGCAGGTATCCACACTCATTAACTTTATCTGGGGAGCCTGAGACCATATACGAGGGTAAATTAATAAGTAAGTCACAAATGTCTGTAGAACAATAACTAAATATGATAACAACTGGAAACCAGTTTATTTTTATACACACATTGTCCCTTTATTTCTCAACATAATTTCCACCAACATTGATGCACTTATCCCATCATTTTATCAGTCCTCCCAGACCGTCGGCATAGAACTGAGTGCTCTGATTTCTAAACCACGTTTCACTTCACATTCAACTTCGGCGTCACTCCCGAAATGTCTCCCGTCAAGGTGGGTTTTCAGTGTTTATGCTGACAAATGTTTTTCCCGTAAAGCGGTGTACAGCGAGGTAGAAAATGTTACCAGAGCGAGTCAATAAGTAAGTCACACAGTTCTGTGGGATGGCAGGTAAATGAAAACATAGCACGCAGTTCTATGCAGCCGGTTTGGGAGGATTGATAACATGATGGAATAAGTGCATCAATGTTGGTGGATAATATGTTGAAAAATAAAGGGACAATGTATGTATAAAAATAAACCGGTTTCAAGTTGTCATCATATTTAGTTATATTTCTATAGCCATTTGTTACTTACTTATTAACTCACCCTCGTAGATTGGCATATCCGGTGCTTTAATGTCGGATTTTGATAAAGTGTCTCTGAGGCTATTATATAAGAACGTGTTGGTGGTCTCAGCAGTTGCAGTGACCTCAGTGACATGACATTACCTCTTCTCAATTTAACTCACAGAATTAACCGCTAAAGGAAATTACACTCTGGAGCATGACTCTGGGGCACAAAGCAAACTTTATGTTACACAAAGCAATATGTTTGCGCTACACAATAAAATGTATGTTTTACAACGCAATATATTTGGGCCCCAAAGCAAAATGCATGTTTTACAAAGCAGTATATTCGGGGCACAATGTAATAATGAACAGCGCCAGCATATTTTAAACAATAAGTAATATTGATTGATTGATTGATTTAGGAATCGACATCACTGCATTCGGGGCATTCCCATAAGTGCTCCGTCCCCATCCTCAGCAACCAGCGAAGAGTTCCAACACTAATAGTACCAGTAGCAATATGATTATAAGGTCCTCTCGCCTTTCCTCTGAGCGTTGAGCGTTGAGCCAGATCCCCTCGTCACTCCTCGCTGTCTCATTCTTGTCAGACCATGGTAATCCATTTGCTCCTCCGAGGTGTGCACGTGCTCCCACAAGGCCGCAACCACGTCTGCCTTGTCATGTATCAAGACTCCACTAAGTTCTGCAGAGCCAGCCAATCTGTCCGCCTGTTCATTCCCCAGCACATCAGAATGCCCCGGAGAAAAGATCCAGGCGATGCTTGTCACCCGTGACCTCCGAAGCGAAGCAAGCCACTCCGCACGAAGCCTGCCCGTCCTCACCCTCGTCAGCATGCTCTTTCTGAGTCAGTTACAATCACGATGTGTGTCTGTGTCGTATTCTCCATCCAGCGGAGAGCCGCAGTGACTGCCTCCACCTCCATTCTTAAGCTGGATGTTGTGGTATCATATGCCAGGCTCTCCTGCACCAAACATCGACCATTAGCTTTGGCTATGAACCCCCAGCCACTTCTCTCACCTCTTGACACCGAACCATCTGTGTAGATAATCACATCATCCGAGTGAGCATTGTCCTGAATTAGTTGCTGGATTTCCACTTCCGTGGCCCCTGCTGGCCACTCCCTGCACTCCCGGCTTAATGTGATTATAACTCTGCACAAGTCTGACTGCTCCGCTGGCACTCTGACCCACTCCTCTCCACGCCTAATGTTCTCCAAGGGGCACACCTGTCTGATCGTATCCTCCGCCTGAGCCATCCATGATTTCCCTCTTATCAGTCGCTGACCCTTAACTGCGTCCAGTGCCTCATGCAACGGTGATCTGTGTCTGCAGCTACTCTGAGGTATGCCTTCGCCTGCATCACCTTGAGCCTACCAGCAACAGTCGGCAGACCAAGGATGTAACGCATACACACTACTGGGGTGTCTCTAGTGCATCCCAGAATGACCCGCATAGCTTCGTTCTGTATGCGCTCTAACTTCACCAGCTGACTCTCTGAGACAGTGAGCAGACCTAATCCATAATCAATTACTGAGAGGATCAAGTGCTGGTATAGTGTGAAAAGCATTCTCTGCTCTGTGTCCATTGCAGCCATAGTTTTAAGTGCACTGAGTCCCTTTTGAGATCTTGTCACAACCGTCTCCACATGGTCCTTGAAGGACAGGCTCCTGTCAAATGTGATCCCCAGATACTTCAGTTTGTTCTCTCTGCTGACATTTCTACCATCTATCGCGAGGCTTGGGACATCAGCTCTCACAATCCTGTTGTCCAGAGAGCACCACAAAACAGCCGCCTTTTCCGGGTGGATGACAGCACTCATTTCTGTGCACCAGTCAATCACTTTATCTACTGTCGCCTGTAACTCCTGGGCTGTTTGCTCCCTATCTCTCCCCTGCCTATATGCAAGAATATCATCTGCAAATGTTAGTATTCTTCCAACCCCTGGTGCTTCTAGGTTTGCAATCTTGCTCGTATACACATTAAAGAGCACCGGTGAGACTTGCAGATCCCTGTGGCAGTCCCGGGGTTAAAATATGTGGCTCTGAGGTCCATGCACCCAGACGGAGAGCAACCCGACGAGAGTGCAGGACGGCTGCTACCCAGTTCACCAACCAGGGATTGACCCCCTTCTCCATCAGTGCGGTCATCAAAATATCATATCGAACTCTATTGTACGCATCCTCGAGATCAAGCGCTGCCGCCATCGTTTCCTGTCTACTCTGGAACCCCTCATAAACATCAAAGGCAAAAGTGGCTGCATTTGACCAGGTATCTTTTCCAGGCCTGTAGCTCCCCAGGCCTCTTGGAAGAAGCTTCCCACTTTCCAAAAACTCTTGCAGCTTGACAGCGACTATCTTGTCTAGAACCTTCCCAAATGTATTTTGAAGGGTGATGATCCTAAAGCCGCTAAGCTTTGAATGATCCTTGAATGGTTTTGGGAGAGGGATGAGATAGCTGTGCACCCAATCCTGCGGTACTGATGCTGTCCTAATGCTCTGGTTAAAGCAGTCGGTCATCTCCTCCAGGTCTGCATCGCTCAAAGCCTTCATGTGGCCATACCTGACCCCATCGGGCCCTGGTGCCGTGTCTTTTGCCTTTTTCAAAATATGTTTAACATCTTCCACCCGTATGATGTCTTCATAATGCATATTCTTCATGGTGCCAGATAACTCCTCTCTAACTGCATCCCTGGTGTCCGCATCATTATGATTGGTCTGCTCTAAAAATCTCTGGAGAAACGCCTCCCCTTTCTCTTTGTCTGTTGTCACGCGCACACCATCATCTCTATAAATTGTTCCCACTGTCATAGGCCGATCTTTTCTCTGCATTTGCCTGTGCAGTTTCCAGAATTTTCGCAGTGTTTTATCACCTCCAATCTCCTTCATGTAACATTCCCATTTTGCCTTTTTGGCCTCTGCAGCACAGCGCTTTAAAACCTCCACCTTGTCTTTCTTGACATTTTCCGCTGTGTCCACTTCCTCTCGTGAGCTTCGAGGTGTCTGTCGCACTTTCTTTAGCTGCTTCACTGCAGCTCTCTTTGCTTTCCAAGCATGGTCTACTTCTGGGGTCCACCATGGGGGCTGCAAAAAGGGAGTTTTAACAGTCCTGTTGCATGCCCCTTGTCTGAGGCGTCCAAGAAGGCAATCGGTCCACTCATACCGGAAGGTCTTGCGCGCTCTCCCAGCTTTAACTTTCCTGGGTTTAGAGATCAGGACTGAGCATGGCATGTGATCACTCCCATGGTCATTCAAAACAGTCCACTTTACATCAAGGACTGATGACTGGGAGACAAGTGCCAAGTCAATAGCTGTGTCTGCATCGCCAGGCCTCATTGCCATTCTAGTCGGCCTACCATCATTTATGCAGACCACATCGGAGTCCACCATGGCATCCGCAAGGGCAATTCCCTGTCGGTTTTCTCCACTACTGTCCCAATCTCTGTTCCTCGCATTGAAGTCTCCACATATGAGTAGCCTATCACCTGGTAATTCCTCCAGTTCCTTAAGCCAGTCCCAGTGTTCCTTTCTGACAAAACAGTCCACTGTGGCATATACATTTATGATGTTCCAACTTAAGCCACCAATCTCCATTTGTATACCCTGGACCTCTCTTGCACTGTGATTCCACTGGCTCAAGTCAAGTACCACATGCTTCACTCCTTCCTTCACCAGCAGACCTTGCCCATGTCTCTTCTGCCCAGTAGGGTTTATATAACTGGCGTACCCAGGGCAATGGTATTTGTCTGTATTTAGCTCCTGGAGCATGAGGACATCAAAATCATATATTAGCCTCTCCAATACAGGACCTCTCTGCCTGGCACTACGACACTTCCAGTATCCCACTCTTACATAGGTTGAAACCTAGTCTCTCCACTTTTCGTCTTGTTCTCCTGGCGCCTGCCCTCCTATTTCTATGCCTTCTTCTCACACCATTTCCTCGTCTTCTCCTCCTCACTCTCTCTTCGCTAGCCTCTGAAGGATGTGTCAAGCGCAGAGCACGTGCTCCGTAGCTCCGGCGACGATTCCTGTGTTTAAATAAATCCATAGGCAAAGTTTGGATATTGCAGGAAATAAACGGTCACCCTAGCATTGCCTGCTTGCTAGGGAAGAGGCAGGGGATGTCCCGCAGGAGTCCATACGCCTGGTGCCGCCCCGCACGCCTGCCAGACGTCCAACGTTCACGACCAGTTAACCCATGGCCATCCAGTTCCTCAGCACGCTGGTCCACCTTGAACTTGGGGGTTTATATTTGGAGTTTTCCGTCTCCTAGATGGACTGCTGTCCAAAGTTAACGGGTTCCACCTACCCGGGAGAGGGGTTAGAACGCCCCGACTCGCTTGGCAGGCACGTCTCCGAGCATATGAGGTATTTTCTAAGGAACTCAGATCCCACCCTGAGATCCCGCCTCGCCCTCTGTGCCCACCGCCAGTTGGTCCGCGGCTGCTTATTGGGTATTCGCAGCTAACCTCTATATCTATATATAGGAATAGCTATCGATTGGGTCATGCGCAAATGCACAAGCAACACAAATATGGGTATTCATTGGGTTGACAAAATTCTAGAAGACCTGGACTTTGCCGACGACATAGTGCTTTTGAGTTCAACACATCCGGATGCTCAAGAGAAAATAAACCACCTCCAAAATGTTTCAGGGCAAATTGGTCTCCAAATTAACACCACAAAAACAAAGACTATTGATCTTACCAACAGTTCAGATGAGACCAAATTGAACAGATACGTTCTTGAAAAAGTCAACAGCTTCACATACCTAGGAAGCAAAATGACATCCACAGGGGACTCAACACCAGAAATATCAACTAGAATCGCACTGGCATCTAGTGCCTTCAACAAACTGTCAAACATCTGGAAGTCAAAGACACTCAGCAAACACACAAAACTTAAAATCTTCAACTCTTGTGTGATTCCAGTGTTAACGTATGGATGTGAAAGTTGGAAATCAACGGTAGCTTTAGATAAAAAATTAGACAATTTTGAGAACAAATGTCTTAGAAGACTTCTAAACATCCACTGGACAGACTTCAGAACCAATTCGCAAATAAGACAAGAGACTAAGCAAGATACAGTATCCAATTTCATAAGAAGACGCCGTTGGAACTACATCGGCCATGTACTCAGAATGGACAAGACAAGACTCCCCTACCAAGCCCTCATATGGTCACCGGTAGGGAAAAGAAAACGGGGAAGACCAAGAGAGACCCTGCGTAGAACCATCATTAGAGAAGGCTCATTCAATGGCCAAGTAAATATCCAAGATCTACAACAGATAGCAGCGAACCGCCAGGCATGGAGAGACAGGACTTCTGCCCTATGCGCCGCCTTAGGCTCAAGAGGAAAGACTAACTAACTAACTCTATATCTAGAGGCCGTTCCACGATCCGCCACCTGTGGACACGCTGGTCGCCCCAGCTTTACCCAGACAATAAGTAATATTAGAGTATGAAGGCGGACCTCGTTAAACTCGCAGAACGAAGCCACGAATAACTCCGGATATAGAAATGTATGGTACGGCTTTATCGTCATCAATACTCAGTGAGGCATTTCACCTAAAAGGTAGAAGCAAAAATTAAACTTTCTGAAAACTTAATTTCAGGATTGTATTCTAATTTCTTGATCACTCTTCTATACATGTTGTCTTTTACAAAGCAGTGATTTATTTTTATGTTTCGCATGACCATTCATACAGTTCAGTTCTTGGCTATGGAGAATATAGTTATAATGTGTGTGTGTAAACAGAATTCAAACCTAAAATTAAATTTGCTTATTTTGTTATGGCTGAATAGATCTGTAAAGTTATAACCATGCGTAATGAAATAATCAGGCTTAAGGTACTATAATTATACTGTAAACAACGTAAATTAGCACACAGTAATGCAGCTTTATATAGCACAATTAAAGAACCCGCATTACTTTTGTTCTTTCGGACATTTACACTTCCACAGCTTATTGCAGTTCAATAATGTTATAAAAATGCTGTGCTTACATCCAGTAATTATATGTCTCAGGTAGGAGATAGAGATGTCACATCACCATCAACCTTGCATAATAGACGAGATGATATTTCAACCAATCCTAGGATTAAAGCGTTAGGACGTTTTAGTATTGATAGAAAATCCGATGATTATGACATCTACAGTCAGATCTAAGTCAGATATGACTGAGCTACCGTAATGACAGCAGACGGTACTTCCTGCCTTCTGCTGCGCCAAATGTTGGGCGGCGCTTACCAAATCCGACACCCCACATTGTGCCAAAGGCTTCGGGCCAAAGAGCGCAATTGGGAGGGTACATACCTTATCCTGGTGAGAGGAAATCCAACCTAAAGACAAAATGTCATGACAGGGCAGACCAAGCCCTAAGCCTTGGTTGGTAGCTGGTCTAGGATCGAAACTCCGACTGGCGGAAAGTTAGAG
This sequence comes from Cepaea nemoralis, assembly GCA_014155875.1. Classification (NCBI taxonomy): domain Eukaryota; kingdom Metazoa; phylum Mollusca; class Gastropoda; order Stylommatophora; family Helicidae; genus Cepaea; species Cepaea nemoralis. Next base: position 19,289 of record JACEFZ010000030.1, on the reverse strand, counting down.
CATTGCTTTGCTGATCCGGCATCTACTGCAGCTTGTCTTGTTCCAGATGTAGAGGTGTTACCTTTCCTCTGGAGTGAACTAGGCAGGCCGAGAGAGGGATCATGCTGCATGGGCAACACATGGTCTCTATATTTAAGCCCAGACTTTGTGCTATGGAGAGGTATAACTCCATCCCTGGTCTTCACCGGTTTCGGAATCAAAGCGAGAGTTAGCAGTTGTCAACTGGCGTAGAAAAGGGACGCCACGGATTGCCTCTGACAGTGGGAGACACCCACAGGGCAGCCACCGGTCAACTGGATGCTGATCCGCCACAACCTGCCTGCTTCTCTTCTATGGGTGCTTGGGGCTAGGACAAAATCTGTATCGCATGCTGAAAAACCAATGTTCCAGGTATTACTAAAAAAAAAGAAAAAAAGACCTCAAGCTACGGCTTGCAATCTGGAACGTAAGAACAATGTGTCCAGGATTTTCCACTGACCTGACGAATATTGACGATGTGAGAAAAACGGATGTTACTGCTCAATCGTCTTAACATTGATATTGATGGCCTGCAGGAGACTTGCCTCGCTGAGGAATGGTCACTCAGGGAAAACAATTACACCTTTTTTGGAAGGTTAGAGAGCAGGCAGAAAAAAGACAACATGGTGTGGGCTTTGCAGTGACGAATTCACTACTGTCAATGATTGAAATTCCAGTTGGAGGTAATGAAAGACTATTATCCCCGCGCTTGGCAACCTCTTGTGGTTTTGCCACAATTATCACTGCATATGCACTGACACTCACTTCCCCTGATGATATGAAGTATTCGTTCTATGAGGAGTTAGACTCTGTGATCAAGGCAGCTCCAAAATCCGACTTACATTTATATGCTCGGTGATTTCAATGCTCGTATGGGCAAGGACTCGAGTTCATGGCCAGTGTGCCTTGGAAAGTACAACATCGGTCGCATGAATGAAAATGGGCAAAGGCTGCTGGAGCATTGCACCAGAAATGACCTATGTATTACAAACTCCTTTTTTAAAACAAAAGAGCTGCATAAGGTCACATGGAAACATCCAAGATCCGGCCATTGGCATCAGCTGGACTTCATCATCACACGGAGACAACATCTGAACCAAACATCATCACTCGAAGTTACCACAGTGCTGACTGTGATACGGATCACTCTTTGGTTGTTGCAAGGGATAGACTGAGACCAAAGAGAATCTACACAGTTAAACGCAAATCTAGCCCCAGGATTAATATTATTAACACCCACGATCCTGATAAGTGCATTGAGTTCCAACAGCAACTTGAAAACGCTTTCACTGATACATCAGAAAATTGTACAGCAAGTGAAAAGTGGGGTAAACTTAAGGAAACTCTTCATAAAACAGCGGTAGGGGATTACGGCACTGTGGACCACAAGAGGCAGGACTGGTTTGCGGCAAACAGCCAGACTCTGCAGCCCTTGATTGATAAAAAGAAGATAGCTTTCGTAAGAAACAAGGAAAGACCAACGCCTAACACTCTCAGTGAGCTGAAGCAAGCTAGGAAGGATGTACAAAAGGCTGCCAGGCAGTGTGCGAATGACTATTGGATCAAGTTATGTGAGTCCATTCAAATCGCAAGTGATAAGGGAAACATCAGAAGCATGTATGAAGGGATAAAGAAAGCCTGTGGTCCAGTGATCAAATGAAGTGCACCACTGAAAACCTTGACTGGAGAAATCATCACTGATAAGAAACAGCAGATGGATAGATGGGTAGAGCACTATTTGGAGCTTTACTCAAGTGAGACCAAACTAGCGGATGATGCCCTCAACGCCATAGATGCCTTACCAACTCTTGACCACCTGGACACACTTCCCACTATAACAGAAGTTAAGTGTGCTATAAATGAACTTGCATCTGGCAAGGCTCCAGGTAAGGATGGATTTCCAATATATGCTATCAGGAGAGGGCACGACACACTCCCTCTACAGATCCACCAGCTAATAGAGCTATGCTGGCGAGAAGGACAAGTACCACAGGATTTCAAAGATTCAAGCATCATAACGCTGTACAAGAACAAGGGCGATCGGAGCTACTGTAACAACTATAGGGGTATCTCACTTCTGTGTATTGTTGGGAAAGTATTTGCCAGAATTGTTCTGCGCAGACTTCAAGTCCTGGGAGATCAAGTCTACCCCGAATCACAGTGCGGCTTCCGTTAGAACCGGTCTACCATTGATACGATATTCTCATTGCGACAAATGCAAGACAAATGCCGGGAACAAAATCAACCAATGTTTATTGCCTTCATCGACCTCACAAAGGCATTCGATTCGGTCAGTCGTGAGGGTCTGTTCAAAGCACTAAAAAGCACTAAAGAAGACTGGCTGCCCACCAACTCTTCTGTCCATTGTGGAATCGTTCCACACAGGCATGAAGTGTATAATCAAGTTTGATGGTGCAACTTAAAAAGAGTTTGAAATCAAGAGTGAAGTTAAGCAAGGTTGTGTACTATCCCCCACCCTCTTTGGAATATACTTTACACTTCTACTGAAATATGCCTTTTATGATCAGGATGGTGGTATATACATTCACTCACGCTCAGATGGCGGCCTCTATAATGCTCAGAGATTGAAGGCCAAGACCAAAATTAGCAGGGTACTAATCAGAGAGTGCTTTTTTGCAGATGATGCTGCAATTACGACCCACTCTGAAGAAGAATCACAACATCTACTATCTGCATTCTCCAATGCTTGTTCTGAATTTGGTTTAATAATTAACAAAATGAAGACACAGATTATGTCACAAGGTGCACATGGGGTACCGTCAATTTTTATTGGCGACGCCGAACTGGAGATAGTAGACCATTTTACATATCTAGGATCAGAGGTAAATGGCAAATTATCCCTAGATCAGGAAATAAACATCAGGATTGGTAAGGCAGCAACAACAATGAATATGTTAGCAAAACGAGTCTGGGAGAACAGGAAGCTTACTGCCAAAACAAAAGTCCTCGTCTACCAAGCCTGTGTCCTTAGTACTGTTCTTTATGGCAGTGGCAACTTACTCACACCAATACGGTGCTTCTCTAATATAGGCCAACCGGAACTCGGTGGCTGATAAGTTCAGAATCACGCCGGTCACTTTTACTTCCTAGGCAAAATCTTAGGGTTTTAAATGTTGCTTTTTTTAAAAAATTCTAATACGCAGTGCTCTCCTCTCTATTATCGCTTTCTCTGCTTCTCTAGATAGCTTTAAATAAATCAAATCAAATCAAATCAAATCAACTTTATTAGGGTCACAAATTGGGCGCGCAGGCCCGTCTTACATTCGGCCCTTCCAATCACTCGTCTTTCGTTCATCAAGAGCATTATACATTTACATAGGAAGAAAAATAAACATTGTGAAATGAATGTTGTAAACATAAACAAGGCTAAACATGGAGAAAAATATGTACATAAAAAGTATGTGACGTAAAAGTAGTGATGCCAGCGCGCGCCACACACACACACACACACACACACACACACACACACACACACACACACTCTCTCTCTCTCTCTCTTTCATTCACTCTCACTCTCACTCATTCACTCACACACACACACTCTCACTCATTCACTCTCACTCATTCACTCTCACGCTCACTCATTCACTCTCACGCTCACTCATTCACTCTGCCGCTCACTGATTCACTCTCACACTCACTCATTCACTCTCACGCTCAATCATTCACTCTCCCGCTCACTGATTCACTCTCACGCTCACTCATTCACTCTCACGCTCACTCATTCCTTCTCACGCTCACTCATTCACTCTCACTCATTCACTCTCACGCTCACTCAATCACTCTCACTCATTCACTCTCACGCTCACTCATTCACTCTCCCGCTCAATCATTCACTCTCCCGCTCACTCATTCACTCTCACTAATTCACTCTCCCGCTCACCCATTCACTCTTCCGCTCACCCATTCACTCTCCCGCTCACTCATTCACTCTCCCGCTCACTCATTCACTCTCACGCTCAATCATTCACTCTCACGCTCACTCATTCACTCTCACTCATTCACTCACACTCATTCACTCCCACACACTGACACTCTCACTCATTCACTCTCCAGCTCACTCATTCGCTCTCACACTCACTCATTCACTCTCCCGCTCACTCATTCACCCTCACGCTCACTCATTCACTCTCACGCTCACTCATTAACTCTCCCGCTCATTCATTCACTCTCACTCATTCACTCTCCCGCTCACTCATTCACTCTCACGCTCAATCATTCACTCTCCCGCTCACTCATTCACTCTCACGCTCACTCATTCACTCTCATGCTCACTCATTCACTCTCACGCTCACTCATTCTGTCTCTCATTCACACTCACTCACTCTCTCACTCAAACTACAGTAATGAACATAAGTTTAGATTATACATGATAAAATCAAATGGTATTTAACTTATAATATGACAGATGAGAATACACAAACATATGGATTCGCGTGTTACATAACATGCGTGTTACATGACATGCATCTGCTCAGCTCTCTCTCTCTCTCTCTCTCTCTCACTCTCTCTCTGTATTCTTTCATATACACACACTCACACGCATGCGTACGCTCACACACACACACACTCTCTCTCTTTCTCTCTCATTCACTCTCACTCTCACTAATTCACTCTCCCGCTCACTCATTCACTCTCACGCTCACTCATTCACTCTCCCGCTCACTCATTCACTCTCCCGCTCACTCATTCACTCTCACGCTCACTCATTCACTCTCACTCATTTACTCTCCCGCTCACTCATTCACTCTCACGCTCACTCATTCACTCTCACGCTCACTCATTCACTCACCCGCTCACTCATTCATTCTCCCGCTCACTCATTTACTCTCCCGCTCACTCATTCACTCTCCCGCTCACTCATTCACTCTCCCGCTCACTCATTCTGTCTCTCCCACTCACTCATTCACTCTCACGCTAACTCATTCACTGTCCCGCTCAATCATTCACTCTGCCGCTCACTCATTCACTCTCACACTCACTCATTTACTCTCACGCTCACTAATTCACTCTCACGCTCAATCATTCACTCTCCCGCTCACTGATTCACTCTCACGCTCACTCATTCACTCTCACGCTCACTCATTCCTTCTCACGCTCACTCATTCACTCTCACTCATTCACTCTCACTCATTCACTCTCACGCTCACTCATTCACTCTCACGCTCACTCATTCACTCTCACGCTCACTCATTCACTCTCACTGCTCACTCATTCACTCTCACTCATTCACTCTCCCGCTCAATCATTTACTCTCCCGCTCACTCTCACGCTCACTCATTCACTCTCCCGCTCACTTATTCACTCTCCCGCTCACTCATTCACTCTCCCGCTCACTCATTCACTCTCACGCTCACTCATTCACTCTCACGCTCACTCATTCACTCTCACTCATTCACTCACACACACAGACACTCTCACTCATTCACTCTCCCGCTCACTCATTCGCTCTCACGCTCACTCATTCACTCTCCCGCTCACTCATTATGAGAAATGAGGTGCCTCTTTCCCTCCGTTAGCACATTTAAAGAAGGTCTAATATACACAAAGAAGAAGAAGAAGAAGAAGAAGAAGAAGAAGAAGAAGAAGAAGAAGAAGAAGAAGAAGAAGAAGAAGAAGAAGAAGAAGAAGAAGAAGAAGAAGAAGAAGAAGAAGAAGAAGAAGAAGAAGAAGAAGATCCTCTCAGTGATTGATCATGGACTAGGACTGCTCACTGTCTCAAAGAGTTAGCTGGTGAAGTTAGAGCACATACAGAACGAAGCTATGCGGACCATTCTGGGATGCACAAGAGACACACCAGTAGTGTGTATGCGTTACATCCTTGATCTGCCGAGTGTTGCAGGCATTACAGGGTGATGAAGGCGAAGGCATAACTCAGAGTAGCTGCAGACACAGACCACCCACTGCATGAGGCGCTGGACGCAGTTAAGGGTCAGCGACTGATAAGAGGGAAATCATGGATGGCTCAGGCAGAGGATATGATCAGACAGGTGTGCCCCTTGGAGAACATTAGGCGAGGAGTGGAGTGGGTCAGAGTGCCAGCGGAGCAGTCAGACTTGTGCAGAGTTATAATCACATTAAGCCGGGAGTGCAGGGAGTGGCCAGCAGGGGCCACGGAAGTGGAAATCCAGCAACTAATTCAGGACAATGCTCACTCGAGTGATGTTATTATCTACACAGATGGTTCGGTGTCGAGAGGTAGGAGAAGTACCTGGAGGTTCATAGCAAAGTCTAATATCCGACGTTTGTTTCAGGAGAGCCTGGCATATGACACCACAACATTTAGCTTAGGAATGGATGTGGAAGCGGTCACTGCAGCTTTCCGCTGGATCGAGAATACGACACACACACACACACACACACACACACACACACACACACACACACACACATCGTGATTGTAACTGACTTGTGGGAGCACGTGCACACCTCGGAGGAGAAAATGGATCATCACGGTCTGGCAAGAATGAGGCAGCGAGGAGTGACGAGGGGATCTGGCCGACGATCAACGCTCAGAGGAAAGGCGAGACAGACATATAATCAAACCGCTATTGGTACTATTGGTGTTGGAACTCTTCGCTGGCTGCTGAGAATGGGGTGGATCGCCTATGGGAATGCCCCGAATGCTGTGATGTCGGTTCCTAGATTAATCAGTCAATCAATCAGAACTTGTTTTGCTATATGGCTATGAAATTTAAAATGTAAATGAACAAATTAGGAAGAGATTGGAAGCAACAGAGATGTGGTTCCTTAGAAGAATGTTGGGAATTCCTTGGACTGCCAAAGCAACTAACAACGAATGCCTGAAAGAGGCTAATGAAACTAGAACATTATATACAACAATAAGACAGAGACAAACAGTGTTTTTTAGTCATGTGATAAGAGAGGCGTTGGAGAACATCGAGACAACTGGAAAGATCGATTGGAAGAGAGGCAGACCACGAGAAATAACGCTGGATGGATTGCGACGATGGCATGGATGAATATCTACGGCAGAGTTGATCCAGAAAACCAAAGACCGAGATCTGTGGAGTGTCATGAACACCTACGCCAGTCGGCATGGCACTTGAATATGATGATGAACTGTTTGCACACCTTCGGCTTCACACGTTCGCATTTGTCACCTTTCACAACTGAACTGAACTGAACTGAACTGAACCTCTGCGCGGCCTTCCTAACACCGAATGGTTTGTGTTTTAATATGATTACATTTTATAATTTCTTGTTTTTCTTCAGATACGTTTGTGTTGTTCCATTTCAGATGAAGATTATTATAATGGGAACGTCGTTCGTTGTGTCGTGTATATTTATTTTTATTTGTGACTTTATTTATGTTTTTTAATGACACCCTGTTATTTATGTTCACCAATGATGAGTTCGAGGAAAGGCAAGGTATGTACACTGACTCTGTCAATCTTTGCTCTCACGTTCTCGCAGGAGCCACACGTACCTGTTTTTATATCCTATTGTTATAGCCGGCTGCAGCTGTTACTTGCTTATATATATATATATATATATATATATATATATATATATATATATATATATATATATATATATATATATATATATATATATATATATATATATTGGCACCTTGCCGTCTTGACAGACGATAGTTTGGTACATTGTGCTTCAAAAAGGCTTAATACCTACGATCCATGGCGGTGGCGAGTGTGACTGGTAAGGCCAATTCTTGCTGCAAATGTTTGCCCACAGTAGGTGCATGTGAAAACATGGTCACTTCCACCATTTTGCACCATCTTACGTCTCTCACGCTCTGTGTGTGCTTTATCTGCAATCATTTTCTCCTTTGTCTTTATTCCATTTCTGATAGTTGCCCTTCATGCAACACGTTCAGCGGCGACTTGCTCCCAATGTGCATTATCAATGCCTGTATCAATCATGTCCCGCTTACACACATCTTTGTATCGTAGTAGAGGCCGACCCTGAGATCTCCTACCCGTCTGTAATTCACCAAAAAAGATGTCCTTTGGTATTCTACCATCATCCATCCTCCTAAGATGTCCTATCCATCTAAGTCTACGAAGACTGAGCATGGAATACACCGTCACACAACCTGATCTTTCCAATACTTCAGTATTTGTGATTTTGTCTTGCCACTTAATACCAAGTATTCTTCGCAGACACCGCATATGAAAGCTGTTTAAACGTTTCTCTTGGCGTGAGTAAGTTGTCCAGGTTTCACTGCCATAAAGAAGAGTACTAAGGACACACGCTTGGTAGATGAGGACTTTTGTTTTGGCAGTAAGCTTCCTGTTCTCCCAGACTCTTTTTGCTAATATGTTCATTGTTGTTGCTGTCTTGCCAATCCTGATGTTGATTTCCTGATCGAGGGATAATTTGCTATTTACCTCTGATCCTAGATATGTAAAATGATCTACTATCTCCAGTTCGGCGTCGTCAATAAAGATTGATGGTACACAATGTGCACCTTGTGACATAATCTGTGTCTTCTTTTTGTTAATTGTTACACCAAATTCAGAACAAGCATTGGAGAATGCAGATAGTAGATGTTGTAATTCTTCCTCAGAGTGGGTCGTAATCGCAGCATCATCCGCAAAAAGCAACTCTCTGATTAGTACCCTCCTAATTTTGGTCTGAGTGAATGTATATACCGGCATCCTTATCACAAAGAGGGTGGGGGGATAGCACACAACCTTGCTTAATGTAGCAGAATGTATTAGTTAGGTGTGCAAAGCTACAGCACGCTTGAGCATCAGGATGGAATGAGAAGAAGGATGCTCAAGTCGTGACGTGGCTTGTTGTTGGGTTGGTCAGTAAACACCTAGGACTAGAGAAGAGAAGTCGCCATCAGGATTGAATTGTATTCAGATTTTGTAGTGGCCATCAAATTCAAATAAAGCTTGATTTATATTCACCCAGCAGAACTTGTTAGTCCTCTCTGTGTGCACATTGTTACAGGAGGATGAAATGGTGCCGCAGACCAGCACCTCGATTTTTGGATAATGCCGCGGCCACAATGCGAAGTATGGAAACCGGACTGCCATAGCGGACTTCTATGAGATTGTTACCACCCTACTGAGAAAAGAAAAATATGAATAACCAACAGGTTTTCTCTGGGTCCTTCAAAACAAAAGTCTAAGACCGGACGATTTTTTTTGGAAGTCAAAAGTTTGAAGCAATTTTCGGACTAACCAAATTAACATCAAGATATTGAGATGGAACCATCTACATAACATTGTTACCAGTGGAGGGAAGCTGTTCCACATTTTTGCCACCTGAGTCGACGCAATTTTCATCAAAATTTGCCAGGACGCTCGATTTGTCATCTGTTCCAGCCGTTTGTTAACCTTACGTTTGAAGGTCAGTCAGACCCATGCTAAGATTGTCTAGGTTCAGGAGCAAAGAAATTTCAAAATGAATATAAACAACTTGAGTCCAATGGAAACGTTGTTCTGAGAGAGCGGTCACCTTCTTTGTATCAAGACTACCTAGAGTGAACTCAAAGCCATTATGTTCACTGAACCGTGACCTTGGCTGCCTGAAGAATCAAGCCAATTGCTCCTTTGGTTAGAAAGTAAGAAAAATTTTCACTCGTGTTTGCTCTAATAAATCGGGAATGTTTTTCAACAAAGGCGATATCGTTAGGGAACCCTCGGAGGTGGTTGGGCAAACTGGGTTGCCGACCTGCTGAAGAGGGGACCCAAAGTCAAATCGCTTTATTGAGCTAGACCAGTTTTCAAGACGTCGCTTAGATGTGCCCTGTTATCGGGTAAAAAGAAGGCGGAAGTCTGGTAGGGGCCCAACCAGGGGCTGAAGGTACTGAAACTTGAGACGTTGGAAGAAGAAGCTCACCGAAATTACGTGGTCGTTTGGATGATTTCAACAAATACAAGTTCCTAACGATTGGGTTCTACCTGGCAAGAAAATTTTCAGCGGACTAGGTGAATCCATATTCCTTGGATCAAGAGCAGAAATAATGGTAATTAGTTAAACTTTAAATGTCATTTTAGATACTATTGACTGATTGAACAATTATTATTAGGAATTCTGTAAGTTAAATACGATCATATCTTTAAATTAGGTTGTTATAAATGTGAATTTGATTGTATAAGTGTATAGTAAAATATTTCAGCATGGCAGAAGAACAAGGTTCACTGACACAAGTTTTGACGGGGGTAGGGTCGGTAATAAGTAAACTCAACACAGTAATGAAACAACAAGGAATGGCAGCTGAAATTGTTAAATTTAGCGGACAGGCGAAAGATTTTAAGAAGTGGGTAACTTCAATAGAGAAATATGCATATTTGGTGTCAGCATCAGATGAAGAGAAAATGAAACTTGCTTATCAGGCAGCAACAGAACCGGTCTCTGATCATATCAGAAGGAAATTAGAGGCTAGGGTGGATGAGACATGGGAGCAGTTCAAGGACGACCTGGCCCATAAGTACGCAGAAATAACAGACCCACAACATGCGTTTTCGGTGTTAAGACAGTCCAAACAAAACACTGGAGAAACGGTACAATTGTTCAGCGATAGGTTGATTAACCTGGCTGAAGAAGCATTCTTAGGACAGAACGTGCGAGGAGAAGAGGTGGAGAGGATGTTGGTCGGGATTTTTGTAGATGGTATAAAATCAGATGGACTGAAACTTAAGCTGATGAGGGAAAACCCTGAGAGGTTATCACAAGCTGTAGATATAGCGGTACAAGAGGAAAATTTGAGACGTAGATTCAGATTGAGAGTAGGACGAGAAATAGGAACTAGTCGAGAAGACAGGATTGAGGAGCCTATGGAGATAGGACAAACAAGGTTCGGATGGAATAGGAGAGGAGGTATACACACATTACAAGGTAGTGATAGAAATGCCTATAATGGAAGAAGACAAATTAGAAATCCTACAAATGAGACGGTAAGTAACACAAATAACACAAATATAGTCTGCTGGTTTTGTGGTCAACGGGGGCACATTTTTCGCTTTTGTGGTAACAGGCGTGTCCAGTCGAACACACAAAGTAGAAATGGCAATAGCAGATTAAATAGGGATATGGAAGATAGACACAGAAGTTGTACAAGTACAAGAACGCAGGAAAACCGGCGTCCTACCTATTAAATAGTACCGGTAGTAGGAGGGAAAATAACAAGGTCCCAAGATTTAAAGAATATTTTAATAACAGATATAATAGGACGAGTAGAGAATACTTTCAACTAGATGAAATCAAACAGTTTACAGAAAATAAAACAGATCCCAGCTCATGTATAATAGAAATAGGAAAATATAGAGTTCGTACATTAATTGATTCAGGAGCTCAGGTTAGTGTAATCAAAGAAAGTTTTTTATATAAAATAATGAGAATTGCAGAATATTTAGGAGTCATAATAATCTTCACTCTGTTACAGGACAAAATTTACAAGTAATTGGACAAACAATAATGAATTTTAAATTAGGAGGGATCAACGTAAGACATCTTTTTCATGTAGTAAAAGATTTAAATAGAAATATGCTTATAGGAAGAGATTTTTTAACAAAGAACGGTGTAAGACTTTTTTTTTGATTTACACAAATTAAAATTCAAGACGTATATATAGATTTAGAAGAAGACATGCACATTTCATCACTGGTTAGAGTTAAAATGTCTACGACGTTAAAACCACAGACGGTTAATTTGATACAAGCAAAGGTAAAAAGAAATCCGTATTATGTAGTGGGACATACAGTTAGAATCACTGAATTGCAAAGGGAGGTAATTGATGAGCCTGGTCTAGAAGTCCCGGATGTAATAATATCATTAGATAAACACTTAACTTTTCCAGTAATGATTATTAACAACACGGGTAGAGAAATTAAATTATACAGAGGATGTGTAATAGCCAAAGTAGAACATAACATTAATGACATATTAGCAACAGATAGAGTAGAAATGCAGGGAACAAATTATTCAGAAACTCCTAGTGAAAGAATTAATAACAGACGCGGACGCGAAAGAAAAGGAAACGTGCAGAAGGATGAATTGATCCATCCATTCAGAAGAAATATAGCCCAAATACATTCACTAGACAAAATGACAAGAGAACAAGAATTGTTGGCACAGTTGAAAACTCCACCAGAAAATAACAAAGTATTAGAACAACTTATAAAAGAAAATCAGGATGTATTTGCAATTAATGATTTAGAATTGGGAAGGACAAAAACAGTTACAATGGAAATAGATACGGGAGATCATCCACCAATTAGTTTAAAACCGTATAGAACTCCCTTAAGGAATAGAGAAATTGTTGAAAAGGCAATAGAAGATATGTTGAAAGCAGGAATAATAACAAGATCGAAGTCGGAATGGTCATCTCCGATTGTCATCGTGACCAAAGCTGACGGTTCACATAGATTCTGCTGCGACTACAGGGCGTTGAACAAAATCACTAAGAATGTAGCGTACCCATTGCCGGTGATTGATGATATTTTGGGTTTACTTAATGGCTCTACATTCTTCACGACACTAGACGCAAGATCAGGATTCTGGTGTATCCCGATGTCAGAGGATGCTCAGAAGAAAAGTGTATTCTGTACTCATATGGGTTCTTACGAATTCTTACGAATGCCTTTTGGGGTTCGAACAGCGCCATCTCACTACATGTTATTAATTAATCAAGTATTAGAGGGTATGCAAAAGTTTGCATTGGCATACATAGATGACATTCTAATTTATACAGCAGGAGATGTAGATGATCACTTAAAACATGTAAAATTAGTATTCGACAGACTAAGAATACATGATGTCAAACTAAAGCTTAGTAAATGTGAATTTTTAAAAACAGAAACAAAATATTTGGGGTATATTATTAATAGAGACGGAATTAAACCAGATCATGACAAGATAAAAGTTATTAAGGAGTTACCTCCTCCAACTAACGTAAAAGAAGTTCGTGCCTTTATTGGAACCTGTGGGTATTATAGGCGTTTCATTCCAGGGTTCTCAAAAATAGCAGAGCCTATTACTAACTTAACTGGCAAATATGCTATATTTAAGTGGGATGATGAATGTCAAAAAGCGTTCGAGTTTTTAAAAAATAGTTTAACAATAGTGCCACTATTGACACATCCAGATTTGAATAAACAGCTAATACTATATACAGATGCTTCAGATAATGCTATAGGAGCGTGTTTGGTTCAACCATACGAAGGAAAAGAATCTGGAATACCAGGGGTTAAAAATGAAAGGCCAATTTATTTCTTGTCTCATAAACTTAGCAGGTCTCAGCGCAAATGGTCTACTATCGAGAAAGAGGCTTATGCTATTCATTATGCTCTTCAGAAACTTAACTACTATCTACATAACGCAAATTTTATTATTAGAACTGACCACATGCCTTTAAAGTCTTTGTTAGAAGCTCCAGTGCAGAACAGGAAAATACAGACATGGGCATTGAATCTACAGGGATTAACACATGTGCTGATTTATTGTCTAGAATCCCGTATCCACAGTCATCAGGAAACACGGAAGACGAAGGTGAACCGGAGATAGACGACCGAAACTGGCAAGTAAATATACTAGATTCTGCCATAATAAATAGAGAAGATTTTGAGAGTTTACCGTCGGATCAAGAGTCTGAACTTAGAGCAGAAGACCCACATTTTGTACAATTTAATATGAAAGAAGAACAAGAATTAGATCCAAAAATCTTAGAAATAAAACAGAAATTAAAAGAAACGGATGAGAATAAGTATAAGAAGAATTATTTAGTTTTGCAAGAGGATGAACAATTATATTACATGAGTGAAAGAAACGAACAGCTAAGGAAATATATTCCAAAACATTTAGAAAGTGAAGTTTTAAAAGCATATCATGATAAGAATGGTCATCTAGGTCGTGATAAATTAGTGAAAGCACTCATGAATAAATATTATAGGCCAAATTTATTTAAAACTGCTTGTAAATATGTCGATACGTGTGAAAGATGCAGATTAAGGAATATGAAAACAATTAAGTGTCCTTTACAGGATACAGATATTCCTGAGTTTCCTATGCAAAAGGTTAGTTTAGATATATCAGGTCCTCACCCTAGAACATTATCGGGGAATGTATATCTAATTCATATAGTGGACGTCTACAGTCTTTGGCCGGAAATATATGCAATTCCAGACAAGAGCGCAGATACTATCATTAATATCTTTTTACAAGAATTTATACCAAGGTTTAGTTGCCCACAGATTGTACTTACGGATAATGGTAAAGAATTTGTGAATAAGAAATTTGAAAAGTTATTAAAAGATTTGAATATAAAACATATAAAAACATCATACTATAGACCTTCTTCAAATGCTAAGAACGAAAGACAACTATAGGACATTGTACGATGTTATAGCAAAGATTGTCGATGAACATGAAAAAGATTGGGATCTATTCCTAGGACCTGCGCTTAGCGCTATACGCACAAATCAAAATGAGAGCACGGGGTTTTCACCATTTTATTTAATACACGGGAGACAGCCAATACTACCTATAGATAATCTGTTAAAACCAAGACGCAAATACTTAGGGGAAGACTTTCAAGAAGTCATCATACAGGAAATGCATAAAGCACACGTAAGATTAAAGAATAATATAATTAAAGCTAGAGAAAGACAGAAAAAGTACAGAAACGTGAATACAAAATTACAGGAATTTAAAGTAGGTGATAGAGTTTATTACAAGAAGCATAGAAGGAACTCTAAGTTTGATGCTCGTTGGGTTCCAGGTTATTACATTTTAGAAAAGCTAGGAAATGTATCGTACAGTATAAAGAACCAGATCACGGGACATGTGGCAAGGGCACACGTAGAGCACTTAAGAAGAGATGAGGATGAGAAGGGAAACAATAATTATAATAATAATTGTTATTCAGACACCGTATACTTAGATGAACAAGTCACCAGAAGAGCTACAATAACCCCAGGTTTTGGAAAAGATCCAGCACAAAGTCAGTTAATAACAACTCCAGTTTGTGATGATACTCAAGAACAGACAATACCGAAAACGATAGAAGACAATAATATGAATGAGGGTCATTATGATAGTATAGAATCTATGGAAGAAGAGATAGGTGCTCCATTTAAGAATACTAGACAAGCAACGAAAAGGAGAATAGAAAGACAGAGAGAAAGAGAAGTGAAAAGACAAAGGAGAATCAGAGATTATTCATCAAGCGGCGAAGATATGCCTCTACTAGAAAGGACGTTAAGAAATAATGATAGACAAATTAGATGGGATATAGAAAAGAAAAGATTGGCAGCTGCTAGTAATAGACAGACAGATGAAGAAGAAATGGATGAAAATTCGGAATCAAATAGTAGTATGAAAGATACAATATACGAAGAAGAAGATATTGATGTGGAGATAGCACTTATTCAAAGAAACTTGGAGTTATTGAAGAAGTGGAAACGTAGGAGGTAAATGGATAGAATATACTGCAGATAGCAAGATATAAGTTTCATGATTTAAAAAGGAAAGAGATACGTGATGAAGTATATAACACAGTGGACATATTTAGGTATTAAGATAACTAGTATGGATGTAAATTCGAGTGAAACATGTTATTTTTTTTTCTGTAATTTAATTGCTTATTGATTTTATGTTTTGACTTCTTGAGTTTTCTTAGATAGATAAATAAGTTATTGTTAGTCCGTAAAAGAGACTAACAATAAGATAGGATGTATGTTATATTATTTTAAAATATGTTTTTCCTTGAATGAGTTGATATCTTTATTTAATATGAGGGGAAACGTAAACATGTATAAAAAAAACTTGAGGGGGGGGGGGGGGGGGGGGTATGATGTCCTGTTGTGATTTTATTTCGCTTAACTCATAATTTAAGTGAAATGTCTTGTGTGTGTTAAATAAGAATTACTTGTTTACAAATGTATTGGTTAAGTTAAGTTTAAATTATAAACAGTTATGGTTTTGTCCAGTACACGGGACTTTATATAGTACCCTTCGTTCAGAAAATAGTAATAAACTACTGAGGACTAGTAGAGAGACACATTATCTTGGTGAATAAAATGTTCATGGGTATATTCTGTTGCTGTGATAATCAGCATGAAGAGGTTGATGTGGCTATGAAATATTTGAAACATATGCTGGGGATGGCTATGGGAAAGTTAAAATAGGAGCTGTACCAAAGTCAGCATTATTTGAAGATATATGGATTGGAGATCATATTATGAGTAACGATATGATAGTTGGTTAATAGAGAATAGATAAAGAGGGGGCTGTGAATGGCAGCATATAGGCTTGGGTATATGGAATAGATAAACAAGGAAGCTTATCATGGGATGTGAGGGGGCAAGATATAGGAGCTGTGAAAAAACAGCGTTAATTAATTTAAAATGTTCATGGAATATGAACATTGGTTCGTGGTTGGAGGTGAGATAAGTGAAATATAGACAAGGTTGTGGATGGCAATATAAATGTTGAGTATATATATATATATGTGTTGAGAAAACTTAGATCAACTTAATTTATAGTGAACAGATATGTATTTCATAAGATATATTTTAAAAAGAAAAAACTTTCTACAAAAGTTTTTTCGTGGGTAAGAGAGGTAAATGTGATTGTGTTGACTATTCATTCCTTATACTTTTCATAAACTGGGTGCGCACCCCTTCTTTACTTTTTCTAACTACATTTTTTTCTGTCTATCCTGTGTTGTGAAAGAGTGAGAAATTTCATAATGTCAAGTGTACGATAACGATTGATACGAGATGTTCTTATGATATATATATTTTTTAAAAGAAACTTGAAGAACCAAGAACGAAGAAGAAGTTCATAGCGGGTTGCTATATGACTGGGGGAAGAGTTACAAATAAAATGAAATATTGACTCAAAATAGAGATAGTTTGGGGCGGATTAGAGAAATTGTGGGAGGTAAGGAGAGAAGGTGTAGGATAGAGGGATTAGGAGTAAAGACTTTTTGAAAGAAAAAAAAGTCTTTTCAAAACATAGGAAGGTGTAGCAGAATGTATTAGTTAGGTGTGCAAAGCTACAGCACGCTTGAGCATCAGGATGGAATGAGAAGAAGGATGCTCAAGTCGTGACGTGGCTTGTTGTTGGGTTGGTCAGTAAACACCTAGGACTAGAGAAGAGAAGTCGCCATCAGGATTGAATTGTATTCAGATTTTGTAGTGGCCATCAAATTCAAATAAAGCTTGATTTATATTCATCCAGCAGAACTTGTTAGTCCTCTCTGTGTGCGCATTGTTACATTAACTCCACTCTTGATGTCAAACTCTTCTGAAGTTGAGCCATCAAACTTGATTATACCCTTCATGCCTGTGTGGAACGATTCCACAATGGACAGAAGAGTTGGTGGGCAGCCAATCTTCTTTAGTGCTTTGAACAGACCCTCACGACTGACCAAATCGAATGCCTTTGTGAGGTCGATGAAGGCAATAAACAGTGGCTGAAATTTTTCCCGGCATTTTTCTTGAATCTTTCGCAATGAGAATATCATATCAATGGTAGACCGGTTCTAACGGAAGCCGCACTGTGATTCGGGGTAGACTTGATCTCCCAGGACTTGAAGTCTGCGCAGAACAATTCTGGCAAATACTTTTCCAACAATACACAGAAGTGAGATACCCATATAGTTGTTACAGTCGCTCCGATCGCCCTTGTTCTTGTACAGCGTTATGATGCTTGAATTTTTGAAATCCGGTGGGATTTGTCCTTCTAGCAAGCATAGCTCTATAAGCTGGTGGATCTGTAGAGTGAGTGTTTCTTGCCCACTCCTGATAACCTCTATTGGAATCCCATCCTTACATGGAGCCTTGCCAGATGCAAGTTCATTTATAGCACATGTCACAAAATGAAACCGTGTGTTTATCCGGTTGATTATTACAGAGGATTTTCGGATTAAGCGGACGATCGACCAGCGACATCTATTTGTACTAACAGAGTAAACACAGTTGTACAGGTTACATCGTGTCAGCCCATAAACACATTTGGTGGTGAGGGAGAAGGATATGGAATGGTTCCGTTTGTCATCTATACTGCAGGACATCAGACGGAAATGGCTGCTGGGATTGTCACCACGGAACAGAAGAGTGACAAGTTTGTCAACATTTGAATGCAGATGGAAGCCGTGAGATCACAGGGGCAGATGTAAAACGGAAGTACCTAGTACGGAAAACAGTGCATCTGTCAATTCTTGGTTTCCGGAACATCAAGATGATTGGCAGCTTGGTATCGAAACTCTTTGTTGGGAGTTTACAGAAACTAGCTGGCTTGTTTTGAGAATCTATGCAATTACTGACAACTTTGACAGGATTTAAGCCAGGAAAATAGTTCTTGACAGGGGATGATTTGCCACTGTGCCACCTGTGTGGGGGAGTAAAGGATATCGTCACGTGGACAACTTGGTAGTTTGCCATATAAACTCGAGTTGAGATCAACTAGGGTGGACTTGAATAATGCTCTAGACAGAGTGCAGGGCACTGCAGTGCCAGTGGAAATAATATCTACCGTGTGTTAATTAGTGACTTAATTTTACACGTGCCTATATGGCAGATTAGATATGATTTATAGGACTGCAGTAGTGCCATTTAAGGTATAACTTATTATAATATATTCGTTATAATTACTATAGACTGTGGCCCTTTTTAAACTATAGTGTGATGATTAGCACTGTTAGTGGAAACTAGCTAGAATAGATTAGTGAAGTGTTGATAAGCTTTACTAGTTGAGTAATGAAGGTAATTGGGATCTTCCCGTAGGGGCCCTGGTGGGCGGGGTTCCGCATTCTGTTTGCTGATATTTTTTTTTTGTCATAGCCTGATTCGACTCTAGGTGGGTAGCTAATCTGCTCTATGACTAAGTCTAGTTAGCTAAAGATCATTAAGCAAGGTGATAGGCTTTCACTCAGCCAAAAGGATCAGTGACTAGTACTATCACCAGATGTGTTGTTTCTATCCTAGGTTCCCTACCAGATCCAAGGAAACTCTACAAGTTTTGGGAAAGAATTAAAAAATGGTTCGATGTGCAACGAGGATGATCTGTTAACTAACTAACTGCGTACACACTGCAAAAGACTTGTGCAGTTTGTTTAGGAACATTAGGAACGGACATTGTGTAGAGTGCAACGGTCCCCGATTAACTCTTAATACCCCGGTGTCTATTTCGGATGTTCATGAAAATTTGGGTTACCAGAGGTCTACAGAGGCAAAGCATTTCCGGCAAGATGGTTCCGGCAAAGGGTGAGACGTACTTGTTCTGACTAACCGTGCTTTTTGGTC
>JACEFZ010000029.1:75000-80590 GCA_014155875.1 Cepaea nemoralis | reverse complement strand
GATAGGGGTTGTAATAAAGGGGGAAGAGTAAAACTTCTTGCAAATACGATTCAAAAACGGGGTTTCCAGGCGGATGTACAGAGAGGGGTCACTAGTGGCAGAACATTGTCATAAATCAACTGTGATGATGACTCGAAAATGTGCAGACGAAAATGACTTCACGAGCTCTTTCACAAGTTGGCATTCAAACCCCTGTCCTCGAATCGTCAAAACAATTTCAATGTACGCGCCATGACGTTAATTGTCCCACATGAATTCAACGGTGCTGGCGAGTACCCTGCCACAAATCTACCAATCCAACACTGCTGATGAGTGTCCCACCACTAACACACCACTCCAACACTGCTATGAGTGTCCCACCACTAACCCACGACTCCAACATTGCTGATGAGTGCCCCACCACAAACCCACCACTCCAACACTGCTGATGAGTGCTCTGCCATTAACCCACCAATCTAACACTACTGGCGAGGGCCCCACCACTAACCCACCACTCCAACACTGCTGATGAGTACCCTGCCACTAACCCACCACTCCAACACTGCTGATGAGTGCCCTGCCACTAACCCACCAATCCAACACTGCTGATGAGTGCCCTGCCACTAACCCACCAATCCAACACTGCTGATGAGTACCCTGCCACTAACTTACCACTCCAACACTGCTGATGAGTGCCCTGCCACTAACCCACCACTCCAACACTGCTGATGAGTGCCCTGCCACTAACCCACCACTCCAACACTGCTGATGAGTGCCCTGCCACTAACTTACCACTCCAACACTGCTGATGAGTACCCTGCCACTAACCCACCACTCCAACACTGCTGATGAGTGCCCTGCCACTAAGCCACCACTCCAACACTGCTGATGAGTGCCCTGCCACTAACCCACCACTCCAACACTGCTGATGAGTGCCCTGCCACTAACTTACCACTCCAACACTGCTGATGAGTGCCCTGCCACTAACCTACCACTCCAACACTGCTGATGAGTACCCTGCCACTAACCCACCACTCCAACACTGCTGATGAGTGCCCTGCCACTAACCCACCACTCCAAAACTGATGATGAGTGCCCTGCCAGTAACCCACCACTCCAACACTGCTGATGAGTACCCTGCCACTAACTTACCACTCCAACACTGCTGATGAGTGCCCTGCCACTAACTTACCACTCCAACGCTGCTGATGAGTACCCTGCCACTAACCCACCACTCCAACACTGCTGATGAGTGCCCTGAAACTAACTCACCACTCCAACACTGCTGATGAGTGCCCTGCCACTAATCCACCACTCCAACACTGCTGATGAGTGCCCTGCCACTAACTTACCACTCCAACACTGCTGATGAGTGCCCTGCCACTAACCCACCACTCCAACACTGCTGATGAGTGCCCTGCCACTAACCCAAAACTCCAACACTGCTGATGAGTGCCCTGCCACTAACCCACCACTCCAACACTGCTGATGAGTGCCCTGCCCAAACCCACCCTCCAACACTGCTGATGAGTCCATGCCACTAACTTACCACTCCAACACTGCTGATGAGTCCCCTCCCCACCCCCACCACTCCAATACTGCTGATGAGTGCCCTGCCACAACCCACCACTCCAACACTGCTGATGAGTACCCTGCCACTAACCCACCACTCCAACTACTGCTGATGAGTACCCTGCCACTAACTTCACCACTCCAACACTGTGATGAGTGGCCCTGCCACTAACCTACCACTCCAACACTGCTGATGAGTGCCCTGCCACTAACTTACCACTCCAACACTGCTGATGAGTACCTGCCTCTAACTTACCCGTCCAGCCTGGCTGTAGGATTACTCGCGCCACTAACCTTACCACTCCAAACACTGCTGATGAGGTGCCCTGCACTAACCCACCACGCCCAAACACTGTCTGATGAGTGCCCTGCCACTAACCCACCACTCCAAACACTGCTGATGAGTACCCTGCCACTAAACTTACCATTCCAACACTGCTGATGAGTACCCTGCCACTAACCCTACCACTCCAACACTGGCTGATGATTACCCTGCCACTACTTACCACTCCAACACTGCTGATGAGTGCCCTGCAACTAACCTTAACTACTCCAACACTGCTGATGAGTACCCTGCCACTAAACCCACCACTCCAACACTGTTAGATGAGTGCCCCTTGCCACTTAAACTACCACTCCAACACTGCTGATGAGAAACCTTGCCACTAACTTACCACTCCAACACTGCTGATGATACCTTCCCACTAACTTACCCCCCAAACTGCTGATGAGTGCCCTGCCACTACCCACCACCCAACACTGCTGATGAGTGCCCTGCCACTAACTTACCACTCCAACACTGCTGATGAGTACCCTCCCACTACCCCCCCACCCCAACACTGCTGATGATGCCCTGCTACTAACCCCCCCTCCAACCTGCTGATGAGTCCCCTGCCACTACTTACCACTCCACTGCTGATGAGTACCCTCCATAACCCCCCCCATCAAACTCTGATGAGTACCCTGCCACTAATTTCCACTCCACACTGCTGTGAGTGCCCTGCCACAACCCACCACCCCAACACTGCTGATGATACCCTGCCACTAACCCACCACTCCAACACTGCTGATGAGTCCACTGCCACTAATTTAAACACTCCTACACTGCTGATGAGTGCCCTGCAAAATTTAACCACTCCAACACTGCTGATGAGTACCCTGCACTAACTACCACTCCTCCACACCATGCTGATGAGTGCCCTGCCACTAACTTACCACCTCAACACTGCTGATGAGTGCCCTCCCACTAACCCACCACTCCAACACTGCTGATGACCCTGCCACTAACCCCCACTGCAACACTGCTGATGAGTGCCCTGCCACTAACTCACCACTCCAACACTGCTGATGAGTGCCCTGCCACTAACCCACCACTCCGCCCTGCTGATGAGTGCCCTGCCACAAACTACCACCCCAAAACACTGCTGATGAGTGCCCTGCCACAAACCCACCACTCCAACACTGCTGATGAGTGCCCTGCCACTAACCACCACTCCAACACTGCTGATGGTGCCCTGCCACAAACCCCACCACTCAACACTGCTGATGTGCCCTGCCACAAACCCCACCATCCAACTGCTGATGAGTGCCCTGCCACAAACCCACCACCCCAACCTGCTGATATCCCCTGCCACAAACCCCCACTCCAACACTGCTGATGAGTGCCCTGCCACAAACCCACCACTCCAACACGCTGATGAGTGCTCTGCCACTAACACCACCATTTAAAACCTGCTGATGAGTGCCCTGCCACAAACCCCACCACCCCAACACTGCTGATGAGTGCCCTCCCACAAACCCCCACCACTCCAACATTTGCGGTGAGTGCCCTGCCACTAACCCCCACTCCAACACTGCTGATGAGTGCCTGCCACTAACCCCCCCTCCCCCACTGCTGATGAGTCCTGCCACAAAACTTACCACTCCAACACTGTTGATGAGTACCCTGCATACCCCCTCCCAACCGCTGTGAGTGCCCTGCCACTACCCACCACTCAACACTGCGGTGAGTGCCCTGCCACTAACCCTAACCACTCCAACACTGATGGCGAGTGCCCTGCCACTAACCCACCACTCCAACACTGCTGATGAGTGCCCTGCCACTAACCCACCACTCCAACACTGCTGATGAGTGCCCTGCCACTAACCCACCACTCCAACACTGATGGCGAGTGCCCTGCCACTAACCCACCACTCCAACACTGCTGATGAGTGCCCTGCCACTAACTTACCACTCCAACACTGCTGATGAGTGCCCTGCCACTAACCCACCACTCCAACACTGCTGATGAGTGCCCTGCCACTAACCCACCACTCCAACATGCTGATGAGTGCCCTGCCACTAACCCAACACTCCAAAACTGCTGATGAGTGCCCTTCCACTAACCCACCACATCAACACTGCTGATGAGTGCCCTGCCACTAACCCACCACTTCAACACTGCTGTTGAGTGCCCTGCCACTAACGCCACCACTCCAACACTGCTGATGAGGTGCCACTGCACTAACCCACCACTCCAAACACTGCTGATGAGTGCCCTGCCACTAACCCACCACTCCAACACTGCTGATGAGTGCCCTGCCACTTACCCACCACTCCAACACTGCTGATGAAGTGCCCTGCCACTAACCCACCTCTCCACACTGATGATGAGTACCACTGCCACTAACCTTACCACTCCAACACTGTTGATGAGTGACCCTGCCACTAACCCTACCACTCCAACACTGCTGATGAGTGCCCTGCCACTAACCCACCACTCCAACACTGCTGATGAGTGCCCTGCCACTAACCCACCACTCCAACACTGCTGATGAGTGCCACTGCCACTAACTTAACACTTCCAACACTGCTGATGAGTACCCTGCCACTAACTTACCACTCCAACACTGCTGATGAGTACCCTGCCACTAACCTACCACTCCAACACTGCTGATGAGTACCCTGCCACTAACCCACCACTCCAACACTGCTGATGAGTGCCCTGCCACTAACTTACCACTCCAACACTGCTGATGAGTACCCTGCCACTAACCCACCACTCCAACACTGCTGATGAGTGACCCTGCCACTAACTTCACCACTCCAACACTGCTGATGAGTACCCTGCCACTAACTCACCACTCCAACACTGCTGATGAGTGCCCTGCCACTAACCCACCACTCCAACACTGCTGATGAGTGCCCTTGCCACTAACTCACCACTCCAACACTGCTGATGAGTGCCCTGCCACTAACTCACCACTCCAACACTGCTGATGAGTACCCTGCCACTAACTCACCACTCCAACACTGCTGATAGAGTGCCCTGCCACTAACGCACCACTCCAACACTGCTGATGAGTGCCCTGCCACTAACTTACACTCCAACACTTCTGATGAGTACCCTGCCACTACTACCCACACTCCAACACTGCTGATGAGTGCCCTGCCACTAACCCACCACTCCAACACTGCTGATGAGTGCCCTGCCACTAACCCACCACTCCAACACTGCTGATGAGTGCCCTGCCACTACCCATCCCTCCAACACTGCTGATGAGTGCCCTGCACTACCCACCACTCAACACTGCTGATGAGTGCCCTGCCACTAACCCCACCACTCCAACACTGATGCGAGTGCCCTGCCACTAACCCACCACTCCAACACTGCTGATGAGTGCCCTGCCACTAACCCAACCACTCCAACACTGCTGATGAGTGCCCTGCCACTAACCCACCACTCCAACACTGAGGGCGAGTGCCCTGCCACTAACCCCCCTCCAACACTGCTGATGAGTCCCTGCCACTAACTTACCACTCCAACACTGCTGATGAGTGCCCTGCCACAAACCCCCCCCCACCACCTGCTGATGAGTGCCCTGCACTAACCACCACTCCAACACTGCTGATGAGTGCCCTCCCCAAAACCACCACCCCAAAAAATGTGTGATGCCCTTCCCAAACCCACCATTTTCCAACACTGCTGATGATGCCCTGCCACTAACCCACCATTCAACTGCTGTGATGCCCTGCCACTAACCCACCACTCCAAATGCT